>JAJMDZ010000004.1:162259-472313 GCA_030573835.1 Tetrapisispora taiwanensis (nom. inval.)
AATCCTTCCCAACCCCCGATTTCACACATATAAAATTTAGAAATGTCCAACACAGAAAGAACTTTCATAGCAGTTAAACCAGATGGTGTTCAAAGAGGTTTAGTTACTAAAATTTTAACTCGTTTTGAACAAAGAGGTTATAAATTAGTTGCCATCAAAATGTTAAATGCTTCTCAAGAATTATTAGATCAACATTACGCTGAACATGTAGGTAAACCATTCTACCCAAAGATGTCCTCTTTCATGATGTCTGGCCCAATCGTCGCTACTGTTTGGGAAGGTAAAGATGTTGTCAAACAAGGTAGAAAATTATTAGGTGCAACTAACCCAGCTGATTCTTTACCAGGTACTATTAGAGGTGATTTCGGTATTGATTTAGGTAGAAACGTTTGTCACGGTAGTGATTCTGTTGAGAGTGCTAACAGAGAAATTAAATTATGGTTCAAAGAAGATGAATTAGTCAAATATGAACAATTCCAAGCTAAATGGATTTATGAATAGATATATTAATTAATTAGTTAATAACAAATATATAGCTTAATCTAAAATGTATATATAAAGAATAGATAAAAATTTGAATCTTTATTAATTTCCAAAAAAATATGTTCATTACTCTATTGTTAAATTTTATATTTTGATTCATTCTCGAGTATTTAATCCCAATTGAACATAAACAAAATTATAAACTTCCGAAAAAAATATTAATTATTGAGAAAAAAAAAAAAAAAAAAGGTATTGAAAATAATGACTATTAAAAAATAGTTTATTTAAATAATCTAATTTAAGGAATTTTCGTTATATTCAAAATATAAACAAATATATATAATTCAAAACTTTCAAAACTTTTTCAATGTTGAAAACTATTGGTCCTATTGGTCATTCAGTTAAATTCGAAGATGTCAGAAATTTACCTGATATTATTTTAGGTGGGGCAACTTTTTCAACTCAATATAATCAACATCCTGAAGCGATTCCAATTGAAGAGATTCTGAGGTTAGCATTTAGTCATGGTATAATTGCAATCGATACATCGCCTTATTATGGGGACAGTGAAATATTGTTTGGAAAGGCCTTAGAAGCAATAAAAGAAGACTTTCCAAGAGAGACGTATTTCATATGCACTAAAGTAGGTAGATTAGGTTTAAATGAATTTGATTATTCAAGAAAAAATATTAGAAATAGCGTGTTACGATCATGTAAACGTTTGAATACAAGTTATCTTGATGTTCTATATTTACATGATGTCGAATTTACTACAATTGAAGAAACTATAGAGGCTCTAACAGAATTAAGAAAATTAAAAGATGATGGTATTATTTTGAATTTTGGATTATCAGGATACCCGCTTGATTATATAGCACGTTTATTAGATTGTATTCAGAAAAGATTTTTAACGACTATTGGAAATCTTGATATAATTTTATCATATTGCAATTTAAATTTACAAAATACTAAATTATTAGAGTACGAAGAATCAATTAGGAAAAATAACATTAAAACAATCTGTAATGCATCTATATTGTCGATGTCCTTACTTAATTCAAATGTCACGAAGGAATTCCATCCAGGGTCAGATGAATTGAAGAAACGTAGTTCTGACTCAGCTGAATATTGTTCCTTACATGGTATCGAATTGGCTGATTTAGCAACAAGGTTTGCTATTAGTAAGTGGTTAAAGAGAGGGCCTACTGTCATTGGAATTAGCAATGTAAATGAATTGAAACACGCATTAAACAATTATTGGGAAGTTAAAAATAATGATGGAAAATTGTTGAATAGAGATGTCCAATTAATAAAACATATTCAAGAGGATATATTTAAAGGGTGTATGAATGAAACTTGGAAATCAGGTATTGACCATTAGTAAAAAAATGATATTCCAATGACTAATCTGTTATCTATGGGGAACTATATAAAAATGCGAGATTTCATTAATAACTATTTTTTATTATTTTAATACATATTTATATGAGAAATTCATTTTGATTAATCTATAATCTGATATTCTAGTTGTTCAATAAATCATTTGGAGCAGCGGCAGCACCTTGAGCAGCAGCAGCACCTTGAGCAGCAGCAGCACCTTGAGCAGCAGCAGCACCTTGAGAGGCAGCAGCACCTTGAGCGGCAGCAGCACCTTGAGCAGCAGCAGCACCTTGAGCGGCAGCAGCACCTTGAGCAGCAGCAGCACCTTGAGCAGCAGCAGCACCTTGAGCGGCAGCAGCACCACTTGGTTTTTCTTCAGTAATTTGACTACCTTCTCTTATTTTTTTTGCTTCATCATCAGTAATTTGTTCAATCTTGGCATTATAATCTTTATAATACATATTCATAACCATCTTAACAGTATTGTCCAATTCGGTTCTTAAATCAACAGAATTTTCATCACGGAAAGCAATTGACATCATAATGAATAAAGTAAATAGAGCAAAGAAATATACTAAAATTTTCTTCATTGGAGTAGTCAAACGACCAACACCATTACTGGAAGCACCGTTTTGGTACTTTGGTAATAAATCTCTCTTTCTTCTAATACCACCTTGCATATTTATATGTGAATGGGTTTTTTTTTTATTTAAATAACTTTATTAATATTTGAGAAAAACAAAGGTACATACAAATTCAATATATCTATATATAAAAGATGATTTAGTAATCAACAGGTATAAAAATCAATATTTAATTTAATATTTAAAATAAATAAAATTACTGTTAAGGATAAAATGAAAATAAAAATCATAATAAAAATTTGAATAAATTTAAATAGTAGATACGTATATAAAAAGCAATTAATAAAAGAATGGTATGTACGAACTTTTTTAAAATTTATAACATTTTATTATGTAAAAATTTAAAATATTAGCTGTTTTAAATAATTTTCGATGATATTAATTATTGAAATTGATGTATATATTATTTTCATTTTGGCCAAGTTGCAAAAATTTGAAAAATTTGAAAAATTCGAAAAATTCGAAAATAAAACAAAAAATCGAAATTCGAAAATTGAAAAATTTCAAAAAACACAAGACAAATTACCCTGACTTCAAATATTCGAAGATTTAAAAATAGGGAACACCGGGTAATACATTATAAATATATTTTATTTTTTAATCTTCTTTTTAGATCTAAGATTCATATAGAAAGTAGGTAATGAACTTTTTAACAGACTTTAATTACTTATGTATATACAACAAGTTTATTTTCGTTTATGTTTATAGGAGTGGTTTATTCTAATTAATAAATTAATTAATTAGTTATTTGGTATAATTATTAGGTATAATTACTATGATTACAATAAGTTATTAATCACGATATTAATTAAAATTAAAATTAAAATTAAAATATACTCGGCTAGTACATGACGATTCAAACACGTGCTATTTCCCCGTATTATATGTAATATTCATAATATAAAAAAATTATGAAGTATCATTAACAACCGTGAATTTTTTGAAATAAAATTTAATATTTATATAATTATATATATAAATATATATAATTAGTTTCCATACAAATATACGTATATAATATGATGCTTTTTCATTTTCTAATTTTTTTTTTGTTTTCACATTATTAATATATAGCTGTACGGGATTTAAGTAGTGCTTTTTTAAATTATTATCTTTTTTTAAAAAAAGATAATAATTTAAAAAAGAAAATAACGAATGAACCTACATACTAACTTACAGTAACTGCGTCGTTCTCGGATAATAATATATTTTATTAATACATCTCTGATATTTTCCTGTGTCTCTTTGTGAAAACTTAAATTATTATATTATACAGAGATATATCCTAAACATCAAATCCTAATATCTGTTACTAATATTATTATTGATATTAAAACATTGTTTACCATAATATTGTATTAAACTATTAAATTTATTTAACAGATTTCTGTCTTTGGATGGGAAAAAACATAATACTTTATAAATTGATACACAGCAGTAATTGGTTTAATATGACAATTTAGACCACAATAAAATATGTATATATCATAAATCTTATTACATACAAAGATATGCACGTAAATTAGTTATGAAATTTGCCTAGAACAAAGACTTCCTACACAGTTTTAATAACCAAACAAAAAATAATATTCGAGAAAAAAAAATGAAAAAAACAGAGTTTAAAATTTTAAGCTGAAAAAGTCCTGTACAAATAATATAATAATAATTTAATAATATAATAATAATAATTTGAATATTTCTACTCTAGTTTCTAATTGTAAAACAACATCCTACTACAACAACGTATTAGCACGCACAGAGAGGGCAAGAGAGAGAGAGAGAGATCTTTAAATTCATTATTAATTCCGAAATTAATTTCTCAATATGATCGCATATCAAACAATATGAATAGTAGTAAGACACATACATATATGTATCTGTATTTATACAGGGTATACTTACTAATTTCATAGATTACTAAAATATATCTTTAACAACATACGATAATTCGTACAATATATTAATATACTATACCTTTTTCTTAAACTGTCAAGAAACCTTAAATTTAAATATATTTTAAGAGAGTTATAATAGTTCTAAGTTTTAATTAACTCTTCTTTAGTTTGTTAAGATCATTTTTATAATTCGAATAAGATGAAAAAATGGAAAAATTTCGAAATGTTTTATACTAATATTTAGACATTAAAATTTTATAACATTCCTCAATTGTTATAAGGGAAATTCAATATTAAATTATTAAATATAGTTGATGTTTTTTTAATTATAGTGAATATATTGTTAAGTGTTTAATAATGTTAAAAAAATGTAGTTTTAACTACAACAACTATAATTGTATATTTGAACTCAAGATATATATAAACTTGCATATTATAAGTAAATTATTATAATTTATTTTCTCCCCCTTTGTTAATTCTTTTTTTTTTATATTGTTGGAGATAATTTTTATTATAATTTCATCAATCCATTTACAGATATTTATTATTTAATACTTAATATATATATATATATTTGCTTTCTAAAATTTATTTTTTTTTTCCTGAACTTTTTCAATTGAAAACGAAATTGTCACAAAGTGTCGGTAATTATTTATATGATAAATAAATAATACCAACACTAATTAATTACTTTTATTTTTAATTACTGTCATCAGTAAAAAAAAGTAAAAGACAAACAAATATATTCTTCTTAAAAATATACCCCAAAACATTATAATTATTAGAGAGACAAAAAAAAGAAGTAATTATCAAAAAAAAAAAAAATGGAAGATCTAGATGAAATTTTGAATAATGATTCTGCTGTATTAGAATTAGATAGTCTTTCAAAATTAAATTCCGATGATGATTTTAAAGATATTAAATCTATTAATTCAAATTTTTTAGATGGATTGTTGATTAATGGAAAGAACAATAGTGATTCAACTTTAGTTAATTCAAAAAAATTATATAAAAATGAAATTAATAATTCACCAAATTGGAGAGAAGAAACATTAAACGAATTTCAAAATGAAATTATTGAACAGAATCATCAAAGAGATTCGATTTCTCATGGTATCGATTTTTGGAATGTTGATAAACAAATTGATATTAATACAGATGATAATCGTAATGATAATAATGGATTTTATTTTAGTTCAAATAATACTTCAAATGTAGTAATATTCAACGAAACAATAAATTATAGTCCAGAAAATCAAGATGATCAATTTATTAAACATACTAATTCATCTTCTTCATTAATATATAATAATATTTCACCAATTGCATCAAATATAACTCAAGAGAAAAATGAATCGAATCAAAATGGACAGTCATTACGTTCTTTTAGTTTTTCTGCTTTCGAAGATAATCCAAGAGTACGACACGAAAGGAGACCATCAAATGTAATAAATATAACACCTATATTAGCAAAAACTTTCGACCACACACATTTTTTAAATCAAAAGAGAAATAGTACACATTCATCAATACAATTACCGTCACAATCAATTGATAAACCACCTTTTATTAGAAGAAATTCTATTTCACCACAGATTATTTACAGTGATAAACCATTTAAATGTAATAAATGTGATAAAAATTTTAAAAGAAGTGAACATTTAAAGAGACATATACGATCTGTGCATTCAAATGAAAGACCTTACCATTGTCAACATTGTGAAAAAAGTTTTAGTAGAAGTGATAATTTATCACAACATATGAAGACACATAGGAAACATGGTGTAATATAAATGATATTTATAATGAGTAATTTTTTTTATGTTTTTCTAAGTGTTATTGACGATATTAATAATAATGTTGATAATGATAATAATAATGGGATTTTAAAATAAGAATTGGAAGTATTGACACATAGATGTGTAATATTTAGGTTATATAATAATAATATTAATAAATGATAATATATTCATTATTCAAAATATTTTATTTGATTTTAAATAAACTTCTTTGAACTGTGCCATTGAACATTGTGCACATTATGCGTTGAAACAAGATTATTTATCAAGAAAAACATGAATCTTTACAGAATTTCAGTATATTGATTTCGAAAATAGTTCAAGAATTTAGACTAAACAAATTTATGAAAAATTGATAAATATTTACGATGTTTCTAAAATTATGAAACTATAAATAATTTGAAACATTTTTTTTTTTAAAAGTTTCTATAAAATAGTCGCTTGTTTACATATTATCGTTTTTTGATCTGAAACTCGGGATCAATGTTATCCGTTATTTTTTTTATGCCTACATTTTTAAAAAAAACATTCAATCAGATCATAAACATTTAAAGATTGCATATATTAAAAAGTAATATTTATTATATATAATTGTTGAATCAAAATCAAAAAAATAATCAAAGATATTATTAAGTCTTTATTATATTATATTATTTATGTGTTTGGGGTTTCAATTTTAAAAATTGTCTTTTTTTGATATAATAATAGTAATATATCAATTTACCAAAAAATCTACAATTTTAATTAGATTGAATAATGGGGTTACAATTTTTAAATAATAATGAAAATAGTAACCAAGATGCTGGTTTAACGAAACGATTATCTTTTACTAGTCCTTTCCAAGAAGGTACCAAGATATTAAAAAACATACATTATTTATTAAAATCATCGACAAAGAAGGATGCCCACCCCGTGATTCAAAATAATTCAATGATGATCGATAAAGACAGTTCCAGTGATGACGAAATTATACTTGTTTCTCCATCAAGAAATAGAAATAATAAAACAAAGCAATTTGGAAGAATAGATGCTTTACCCCTTCAAGATATTTCGGATAATGTGAATAATATTATCTCCAATAAAAATAAATTTCATCAAAAAGATGACGATCAATTATTAGATAAATATATTCTAAATTTAAAAATCGATAGTTCTAAAACATCTCCTAAATTAAAAACCTTTAGATCATCAGATGAAATAAGTAAGAAACAGAATAAGTACAATAATAATAAAAATATTGGTATAGATAATGATGACATTATACTAAATAATAAGAATCCATTTTTCACAAATAAACAAGATAATCGTATTATAAAGTCCAGATCTAATTCTCTACGAAGAATACAATCAAACTCATCACATAGAGAACCTGAAAATCATAGTAGATTAAAATATCCAAGTCGTAGAAGAAATAATTCTCTAGCTATCGATACACAAAGTTTATATAGTGTCAATAATTTAAGTTCAATGAGTAAACAAAGTACAGTTATAAATGAAAATAGAGATTATGACCATATCAATTGTAAAGTGCCAACTGAATCAAATTTATTCGAATCTGTACTACCTGCTTCGAATATTCCATTCTATTTTAGCGAAAATAAGAACGATAAAGATTCTTTTCCCCGTATTTCTGCCGCTACATTATATGACATAATTGTAAATAAAACCTATCAATCACAATATCAATCTTACATAATTTTAGATGCAAGATTTAGTTATGAATTTTCTGGTGGTCATATTAAAGATGCATTAAATATATCAACCAAGGACAGCATAGAATGGGAACTGTTAAATGAATCGAGATTAAAATCAAATATTAGCTCAAAGCCACCTTTAATCATTTTTCACTGTGAATTTAGTTGTTACAGGAGTCCAATTTTAGCATCTCATTTAAGAAATTGTGATAGAATTTTGAATTTTGAGAGCTATCCAAGTCTTAATTATCCTGATATAGTTATTCTTGATGGTGGCTATAAATCTTTTTACAATAATTATTCTATCCAATGCTTCCCATGTAATTACATAGCAATGGATTCTCAAGAAAACCTTGTTGACAGAGATCAAGAATTGAACAAGTTTAGGTCAGAATCTAAAAAAGTTGTTTCAAGAAGTAATTCATTATATCGATTGTCGTCAATTTCACGTTCAAATTCAGTTCTCCGAACTTCTACACTTAATATTAATCCAAAAGGTGAACACTCAAAGTCTAATTTATTTAAAGTAAATCTCGATGACACTTCAAGCAATCCCTTTCAACATTCTTTTAGGCCACCACCTCCAAGGTCAATTTTTACAAAAAGTAGTTCATGCTCATCTAGAGAAAGCATTTTCAATTCTTCCCCTTCTAGCAAGACATCACCTAAATCTTTTACGAAATACAACAACGAATTTTCTATATTCAATAATAGTATTCAGGATGATCTAGAAGATGATGGTTTTAGAGAGGAGTTGCATAAAACAAGGTCCAAAAATGATAGTCCATTTATTTTAAATGAAGTCGACGAAAGAGATTTAACGATACGTTTAGAGGACCAACATTAGTTTGTTAACTATTGGTAGGATTTATGGCATATTACCATTAAATCTCATTTTCACTATATTTTTTCTGCATTTCATACTTTAGAAATTTTTATACTATCTATATAAGAACTAACCAAATCGCATTCACATAATCTAATATAATGTTTTTACATATTTTATTTTTTATCTATCTACATGTAAGTATTAACCATGCTACGAATATTAACTAAGTTTATTTAATATGATGCAATTATTCATGTTTCGCAACTGTCAGGGCATCGTGTCTCCCAACTGTTGAATTTAGATCAACATTCCAACGAGAGGGAGGCCATATAACCTTTACCACCTTGCCTACAACCATACCATTAGAAACAGAACCAAAATTGTTACTATCTATAGATTGCGTTACATTATCTCCTTCAACCCAAATGTGGTTTCTAGGTATTAGCACAGTATCTTTTGGGTATGGTGACCTAGTTTTAATGGTATCAAATTGTATACCCTTGATTCTTTTACAATATACCTTCTGTGGGTCATACGGAGACTTAATTAGAATAACATCATTCCGATGCAAATTGTAAGATTGTGTACATCCCCATTTCCAAAGTAAAACCCAATCAGTAGATATCTCGTTATCATTTGGATTTAATATTGGCCTCATGGACGATCCTTTAATTCTTGCAATGTAGCATACATTATCATTAAAAGTCATCACTACAGGTATCCATGATAAATACTTTAATGCCAATTTTAAATTTGAAGAGCTGAATTGCTTGTTCATTTTGTAAAGAAGCTTCTTAATTAACAATTGATTTTGAATTATTGCCTTTAATTTTCATTTAAAATAACAGGCTAAATAGTACAAGATTAAATCAATTTAATTGCAATATAATTATTGTATAAAATTCTATTTACCTATTATAATAGATTATTTCTTATACTGATCTTTTTATTTTTGAATCGATAACTTTTTTAAATAAGGGCGATATTTCTTTTGGGACTCTGATGAACAAAATGCTAAGATTCAAAAACTTGTCCTGTAAGATAACATAAAAGGTAAAAATTAATTGGTTATATTTAGAATATTTTATGATTAAATAATATTACAATTGTTACAGAGAGTCTTTAAAATAATTTTTTTATCTACTAATTGTGATTAAATGGTAGACAACGCAAGGTGTTTTAGAAAAAACGAGATAATGATTAAAATATTCTAGTTGTTTTAACATAAATAACTAAAATAAAATGCAAATTATTTTTTTTAATTTAATAATTGAATAAAATTAAATGGAATTAGACCACATCTATGATTTGCTGATATCATATCATTGCCATAAACTTCCCCTTTGTACCACTCCTCGTTGACGATTTCCGTTATCAGGATATAATCATTCTTGTCGAAATGTGCTAGTCCTGGAGCATCATTTTCTAATAGAGGATATTCAGCTTTTGCATATTTAATGACATTCAAACCCTCAGAAGTTACTAGAGGTAAAGTAACAGTAATACCATTGTCTCTAATTCTTCCTACTTGAGGGTTTGATTGAGCAAATGCATTAGTTGCTGAACTTTGTATTCTGCTCATTTCATATAATGCTTCTTTAATTGGACTTTCACCTTCACCAAATACCATTGACTTCCTTCTTTGATTACCTTTTGAATTAGTTCTGGCTTGTCCTGCTGGGTTAACAATGGTTGTGTTCATACTGGTGTATCTTAAGTCGCCAGTTTTTTGAGTTTGTGGAACATTTAAATTTTTATTAGGTGATTCATAATTTGTTAAATCTCTTTCAATTGTGATTTTTTCAGAAATTTTTTCAGTTATTTTTTCCCTTGGAACTTCTTCAATTTCAACGTCACTAGCATTTGGAGAAGGCAATTGTGTATTTGTAATTGATTTTCTTCTTCTATTTTTACTATTCCACGATTTTGCAAATTTTTCAGAATCTTCAATGTTACTTATATATGATGATATCGAAGTTTGCAAAGTTTCAATACTAGATTGATTTCTAACATGTGACTTAAAGTCTGTAGGGTTAGAAGAGCCAGATGAAGATAATACCTCTTCATTTTTATTTTGAGCCCTCTTATGTTTTTGTCTTCTACTCTTATATGATGCAAACTCTTCAATATTATTTTTACTGTCTGACAAAATAGTATCTATTTGATGCTCCGATACAATTTCGTTGTAATCTTCTACATTTTTGTTTAATTTAATCTCGTCTTTAGTTAAATCGATGTAGTTGGACGGGTTATTGGTCTTTTGTAGTTGAGAGGATAGAGACTTCATTGATTCTATATAGGAATTTCTTTTACTACGTGATGATAATTTTGAATTACCGGACATAGTCGATAGAAGGGTATTGGATCTTTCTTTTCTTCCCGGTTCAACTTTGATGATATTACTTGTCCTACTACTTCTAGTATCATCTGATTTTGATTGATTCTTTTCCTTTAATCTACCGGTACCAAACTTACTAGAAAATGATGAAATATCATCAGAGGCAGTAAATAGAGCTAATTGGTTTAATAAACCTTCAACTTTTGTTTGTTCCAAAATACTTGTTTCTATAGTGGCATCTGAAAATTGTTGTAACTTTGCTTGAATGAAACTAATTCTTGTAGCTTCCATTTCTTGAAATTGAGAAGTAATATTTCCCCATTCATTTAGCCAGAACTTTTGAGAAGATTTATATTCTTGTTTCAATACAGCAAGCTGGTTTTGAATTTCTTGAACATTATTGCTCCATTTGGCCAATTCTTTTTCATTTTGTTCAGATCTTTTAACTCCAATTGTGTTAAATTGATTTAATTTTAAAGTTCTGGCACGGGATTCTGCTTCTTCTAATCTTTTATTCAATTCTTTGCAACCTTTTCTTTTATTATACTTATCAACTCTTAATTTTTCGATTTTTCCACTCAAGGTAATGTATTTAGCTTGAATTTGACTAGTGAAGTCCCTTGTATTGACAAATAATTGCCTATAGATGATTTCACTTTGCTTTGAATGCGCTTGAGCTCTACTTTTTTCAATATTTAATAAAGTGACGACACTGTCTTGAACATTGCCAAAGTCTGGATTATTTTCAAGATCTCTCATCAATTTTTCATTACCAGCTCCTAACCTTCTTGCATAATCTTTTTCTAATTCACTTCTCTGTTTGAAGAAATTCACAACTGTATCACAAGCTTTAATACCACTTGAGATGTGGGTTAATAACACATTAACACCATTATCATGTTGATCCCAAAAACATTCCTGGTAATTGTATGACATGATTGGAATATTATTGATGAATTGTTAATAATTAATTTGAAATTATTATTCTTTTATTATTGATTAATTTTTACTTTGTAATTTTATTTTTAATCTACAATTTATATATGTTGACATATATTTTTATCGATTAAAAAAAGAATATATTAAATGTTATCTTATTTTTTGTAACAAAAAAATATGGTGATTACTCTTTTTAAATATTACATGTTAGCGAAATTACTATAAATTTCAATAAATGCTTTATATTTGTTCTTATTAATTGAAAAGTTTTAAAGAATACTGATGTTTACAACTTTCCGAGTTAGGAAAAATCTTTAATTAATTTAAAAATTCCACCAAACGAAAGCGAATGAAAAAAAATATTGTATAATATACTATGTGATTTTGAATGCTTCAATAATATGAAACTTGTATATGTGATAACTACAAAATTTAAATATACGAATTCAGTTTTGGTCATTCTTACAGTATTTTTATAATTTTCTAAAGTAGTTTTATGCAATAACTACAGATTATTAAAATATTTATGTCAAGGTAAATTTTGCGTTACGACATTATAATAATTATATAATTATTTATATTTTTAAAGTAAAATAAAAATTTATTAAATCCTTGTGATATATGAATAACGTATATCAATGAATCTAATATATACAATTACATACAGTCCTTGGGTATTGTAAAAAAAAATGCTTCATTTCTTGTAATATATACTACCAAACAGATAACCTAAAGTTATTAAAAAAAGAGTCCATAAAACTATAATTGAAAAACACGTTTGTAATTTTAGAAGTCGAAGAATTAAAGTGAATGTATCCTGCAGATACCAATCAAGCATACTTACTAAAGGTATCTGTAATTTATTTCCCTATCGGATTAACCAAATTACTGTTTCGTTGTGGGAAAAGTTTAAAAATAAAAATGATTATTAAAATGAGTCGAATTGTATGTTATGCCAAAACAGGATTTAAAAAATGCATGAATGATGTGAAAAAAAAAATATATAAAAATTGACCAAAGCTGTTAAAGTCATCTTATATTTAGCTTTATTCATTGTTTAGAACGAAAGTTTCTTTTATTTTTATAAAAAAAGATAAAAATTATGCAACAATTGCTTCATCTGTCATACTTGCTAAATCTGTAGTGTTTTGGTTTTTAATTTCTAACATCTGTGCATCGATTGAACCATCTGAATCTGAAGTATTATAACTTTCTGAAGAATTTATTAGATTGTCATACTTATAATAACCTTCGAATGATTCGATTTGATGGAAATATAAAGATTCTTTATATCTACCGCCAACATAAAAATCACAAGAGATGATAATGAATAAGAAACCATACCAGAAACTTAATACCCATTCAAAAGCAGCACTGACGGAATTATCAGCAGCACCAAAACAAATCGCCCAAGCAACAGCTAAAGTGACCCAAATAGTCTTTGTAGTAGCACTAATTGTAAATTTATTCCAAACATAACCAGTCCATTCATTCCAACGCATATCTTCATATCTTTTCGTCTTATTTGGATCAGCTAATGGATGTAAAGCAGCGTAATGTTTACCCATCATGAAATATTCAGCGATTAAACAACATGTTGCCAAAAAAACAAACACAACAAAGACTGTAACCATTGCAATATGAACATGTGGATAGTTTTTTGTTGAAAAAATTGAACAAAACAATAAAGCCAATTCACCAATTGCTGATAAGAAAAATGCAGCAATAATTAAATTTCTTTCATGCTTAGTATAATAAGGTGGCATATAATAATGTTTTGATAACATCATTCTTGTATATTCTGAGCTTACACTATTATAAAAATTATCGATTGGTGTGTTGTTATCAGCTGTTGTTTTTTTTGAAAATTTACTTATTTCAAATGGCCAATAACCTGATCTTTGAAAAAACTCACAAGCTAAACTTATACAAAAGCCTAAACCTTGCCAACCAGCACATGCAATAAATAATGGACGTAGATTTGTTGCACCAATATCTGAAAGATAAACAGGATTTTGATAATTATCCATGAATGAATAGATAGGACGACCTTGAACAGACCAACAGATTAACAATGTAATCAACATACCCCACCATGGTATAAAAGCAATCCAAGGCACTATAAAGAAATAATTTGCAGGTTTTCTAAATCTAAATTTAGAATGAAACGATGACATAGTTAAATAATGTAACGTACGACTTTTTTTTTAGTTCTTATTAGATTTATCAGTATCGATTGTTAGATGGAAGTAAATAAAAGAAATACTTTAATATAATTAATAAAGTTTTTCAGAATCGAATTAATATATATGAAATAAATAAGGTAATAAATTCTTAAAATAAATAAATTTAACGACTTAAAAATTATAAATAGAAAAATCAAGAATTTTAATTATAAACTCATAGAATAATCAAAACTTTTTTCCTATATTATATATTCTATTTTAATCTTATTTACTTTTTGAAATTTTATTTACTATAAATTACTAATATTAACATAATTCAGTGTAGCAAAAAAAAGATAAATCGCTAGGAATTAAAGGACTAACTTCAAAAATTTCTATCATTAAAGATAATATAAAACATAAGCACAACCATCTTACATAGAAACAAAACCAATAACAGTAATAAATAAAATTTTATCGATGAGTTTGAAATATTTTTTTTTTTTCAAAATACTGTTGTTAGATATTTAAAAACAAAAACACATACATTAACACTGTCACACTCATTAAATTTTTCACTAATATTTTTTTTCGAAAATTAAAGAACGCAATGTCAAAATAACTGATTTTGGTACAAATGAACCAAGACAAGAATTAATAAATGCAATCCTTGTTTACATTTGTTCAAAATTATAAATGTGATATATAAAGGATTATAATTATATGGAAATAATTGGAATATATATTTATTTATAAATATATTTCAAGAACATATTAGTACAATTAATTTGTAAAATGTAATTAAGAGGTACACTTGTAATTATAATATAACGTTAAATTATATTGATGAGGTTATATATGTTAATTTTGTAATATAACCTAATAATCTAATAATTAATGATTGTAAAATTGAATTGAATTGTAACATATAATTTATCTTTAACAGTTGTGGAAAATATATATGAAAACCTCAAATTCTAATCAATTGAATAATAAATGATCAATTAATAAAGCATTACTCTATCAAAATATTTGCAATTATGTCTTTTTTACGTACATTTTTTTTCTATGTCATAATTTTTTAAAATTGTTATCGCGCGCGTTAACAATTTCTTTATTTATTCTATTTTATTTAATTATTTGAAAATTTAAAAACAAACAAAATTACAATAACATTGAAAATAATGAATAGTAATTGAATTTTAAATATACATTATATGTAGTTAATTTTCTCTATATTCTTGGCTATTTTAAGTATATAAAACCATTAAATTAATATTTAGTTGTTGCTTTTTCAAAGTCAGATCAGACCAGATCAGATCAGATCGTATTGATAAAAGGTTGATAATATAAGAACTAATACATTATTTTTTTTTAATAAAGAATGTCATCGCAATCACCTGAAGAACAATTAGAAAAACTTGAACAAGAAATTACAATCCATTTACAAAAAATTGATTCAAATTTTAGTTATTGTTTTAATAAAATTACACAAAATATTGTACCACATGTACAAGAATATGGTGAAATTTGTGAAAAAATCATCGATAGTTCAAGTTGGTTAATGAATATGTTTCAACAATCAGGTAATATCGATATAAATAAATATATTGATAATAATGAAAATTTTAAAGATTCTAATAAATTAAATTCAAATTATAAAAATAATGATACGCTATTTCCTTCAAATAATAGTACAGTTAACAATAATACAAATAGTGGTGTAATTATGGTATCAAAAATGCCTGAAATAAATCCAAATAAAAATTATAAAGACGACAATGACAACAAAAATAGTACATTTAAAGAAGATTATTTTACAGCTGATATAACATCGGATGGTAAAATACTTAAAGTTCCTGACTCAAGTGATGAAGATAATACAAGAGAACAAAATAATGAATTAGGTAGTGAAAGTACAATACAGAAACAGAACAAGAAAAGAAAAGTATCATTATTATTACAAGAAGAGTATGGTTCAAGTTCAGTGATGGGATCGCCATACCCTGGAAGACAAGATACCACAAAACAATTTAAAACAAATTCAAATCAATTCAATGATAAAACAAATGATTCTGATATTTATAATAGTTCACCAATGAAAGATAGTATAAGTGATCACGAAAGTACAAAAGAAGCACCAAAACCAGGTACTGTGATACATTTCACTACTCAAAGTTAAAAAACAAAAATATTACATAACATTAAATAATTTATAATGAATAAAAAATAATGAATCATTAAAGATAATAATTCTTACATTATATAATTAACACACTTATTATATACACTACGCAATTTTTTCTACCGTGGTTTTTTTTTTAACCTCTTCCCCCGTACCGTATACAATTTTTTTCAATTTTTTTCCATTGCCTCACTGTATCTGAAATTTTGAAATTGTATATAATTATGAATGGTAATAACCAACAATAGTTTTATGTGATACTCGTTTAATATAATAGATAAACTAAACACTAATATCATTAGTATTTTAAATACATATTTTTGTTTTTGATTATTGTATACAATAGTTAGAAACGACAGATAAAAAGATTGGAAATGGGTAATACGATGTCAAATAGTTTTGCCCCAGAATGTACAGAATTGAAAAAAACATATGATGATTGTTTTAATGAATGGTATTGTGAGAAATTTTTAAAAGGTAAATCAATTGAAAATGAATGTAGTAAACAATGGTATGCATACACAACATGCGTTGATGCAGCATTAATAAAACAAGGTATTAAGCCTACATTAGATGAAGCCAGAAAAGAAGCACCATTTGAAAACGGAGGAATTATAAATGATAAAGAAAAGTAAATAGATATAAATATAACTTGTAAATAAAAGATTAATACCATTCAAAATAAAATAAAAGTCCACTAATTTTAAATACTTGTAGCACTTACTATATAACTTACTATATATCTTATATATACATTTATCAGATCGCAGATTACCCTACCTCTTCCAAATTATAAGTTTTTCCACAAAAATAAACGTTACCCTTTTTTCAAAAAAGTTACTGCCCATACATCATCATGAACGACACAGTACTCACACCACACACACAGTAACACAGTAATAATTAAATATGTAAGTGAAATTACTATTTTTGAATTAGGGTTATTCAAAGAACATATTGTTCATTAGGTCTGTCTCTCTTGTGAGAGACAGACAGAGACAGAGACAGAGACAGAGACTACTATCCGTTTATCCACCAAAATATTATTACCTAATTAGGTAATAATAATAATAAAAAGAAACAAATGCCATACCAAACAATAGACTCTCGGCACACACGTTAAACACCGTACCGCCCATATTATAAATTTGTATATAGCTCTGTATACTGTCTCTTGCGGTTGTTTCTTTGCAATTCTTGGTCTTTTATTCTTTTTTCTTTTCTTTTTCTGGTGTCTTTCTATACCCTTGCGTGTACGGTCATTTGTTACACTTCTTTCGTCTTGTTACAATATTACAAGGGATTGTTATGCCGTCGTACTATATGATGTTGCTCTTATACAATAATTATTTACTGTTGTATTTTCTACACGTTATACGTTGCATATGTGAAACCATATAAAATTTTTTAATTCAGTGTTAATATAGAAAGTTTTTTTTCATTGTAAGTGAAGTTTTTCATTGTATGTAAAAGATAATTTTAATAGAATTGAAATATTTTTTTATTCAAAATTTTGAATAATTTAGAATAAGAACTAAAATAAATTAGAATAATAATAATTTTTTTTTTTTTTTTTTTAAATAGGATAATTGTTAATATCTACTTTTATATTTTTTAAATTAAATTAATTCTTGTAATTTTTTTTTATCTTTTTTGCTAATTACTTTACTCTTTGTGATCTTATAAGAACAACCTAAAAAATTTTTACAAAGTTTTTAAAATAATTTATTTTTTCTTAGAAGAAACTTATAACTGAAATAAAAACCAAGACTTTTAAAGAAAACAAAAAAAAACCCAATTTTATTAGATTTTTTCTACCCCCCCAAAAAAATGTCATCACAATACAGGAGGTCAAACACACACAACAATCGTAATAATTCACACAATAAAATAGACTCACAAACTAAATTTAAGATTGAAACTCTATCTGAATTATTTCCTGATTGGACAAATGACGATTTGATCGAATTAGTACAAGAATTCGATGATTTAGAAACTATAATTGATAAAATTACTTCTGGTGCTGTAACTAAATGGGATGAAGTTAAAAAACCAACAAAGAAAGAAAAACAAGAAAAGAAGGAATTACTATTACAACAACAACAAGAATTATTAAATAATATACAACAAGATAATGACCATCATACTGCTGTTGGTGGAAACAATTTAAATTCTAATTCAAATAATAATTCATCTAATAATTATAATGCTAATAATGAAACTTTTACAACAAATACACATACAAATTCAAATACAGTAAGAGAAAATACTTCTTCATCAGTGCATCCATCAAATAATAATAATTCTTATCACGGTGGTCATTATAATAAAAATTCAAATAATGCGGGTTCTTATAATAACAACAACAGCACTAACAACAGATATTTCTCATCAAATGCTAATCCAAGAAATAAAAAGGTACAGTATAATACCAACAACAACGTAAAACATAATGAAAAATCTTCTACTGCTCCAACTGTTAAAACCGCTGCTAATAATGTCACATCTTCTCATACATCTACTTCTGGTGCTACATCTTGGGCTGATATCGCAAATAGAAAAGATTCTTCATCAAAGAAGGTTGTTGAACAACCTGTTGTCGTCGAAACTACTGTCGTAGAATCTGAACTTCAAGTAGAACAACCACAACAAATATTAGAAAAACAAGAATCTTTACCTGTTAAGGCTGATGAAGAAGCTAAGGAATCATCAAAACCAAAGAAGATGTCTTGGGCCGCTATTGCCACTCCAAAACCAAAAACCCAAAAGAAGAAAGAATCTCCATTAGAAAATGTCTCTGCTTTGAAAGAGGAAGTTGAAATTATTGCAAATGAACAATCTGTTGAAACTGAAGAAGATTTCATTGAAGAAAACTCTCAAGCTCAATCTGAATACACTCAAAATGCTGAACCTGTTTCTCAAGATCAAACTATTGTTTCCGAATCTATCGAAGTTGTTGAATCTGAGCCAGTTGCCCCAGTCCAAGAAACTATTGTCGAAAAGACCGTAGAATCCACAACTATTGAACCACAATTACAACAAACTCTAGAACAAGAAACTGTTAAACAAGATATTCAAATCGAACAACCAGTTGAACAAACTGCTGAACAAACTTCTGAACAACACTCTCAACAACAAAATAGTTACCAACAGGGTCAACAAGGTCAACAATACGGTATGCAACACTCTAATGAAGCTGCTGCCGCTGCCGCTGCTGCCGCTCAACAACAACAACAATATTTCATGTATCAAAACCAATTCCCAGGTTACTCTTACCCAGGTATGTACGATTCTCAATCTTATGGTTACGCTCAACAACAATACCAACAACACATGGGTCAAAACACCCCAGCTTCTGCTGGTAATGCCGCTCAAGGTAACCAATATGATATGCAACAAAGATACGGCCAAACCGCTAATGCCGCTTCTGCTAATGAAATGAACAATGGCACTGCCTCTCCAGCTGCTGCTAACATCCAATTACAACAACAACAGCAACAACAACAACCATATGGTGGTTCATTCATGCCATACTATGCCCAATTTTACCAACAATCATTCCCATACGCCCATCCACAATACAACATGGGTGGTCAATATCCTTACCAAGTTCCAAAGAATGGTTACCAACAATACTACCAACAAGGTTCTCAAGGTTCTCAAAATGGTCAAGCTGGTCAAACTCAACAAGCTAGTCAACAAGCTGATGAACAGACACAACAACAACAATCACGTCAACAAGCTGCTGCTACTCAACAAGGTCAACAACAAATGACTCCACAAGAAATTCAATATCAACAATATTACCAATACCAACAACAACAAGCACAACAAGCTGCTAATGGTCAACAACCATACGGTTACGGTTCTGGTTATGATTATACATCTCAAGCTTCTAGAGGTTTCTATTAAATTTAATGATATTATGGTCTGAAGCAATGAAGTCATTGCATTATTTTCTCTCATAATTATTTTTAAACCTTTCGGATTCTTATTTTTATTAATAACCTAGATAAATGGTTATTGATGTATATCATGGTGACGTTTTAAGGATGATGTTATAAAAATTCCCCATTGATGGATAAACAAATGTTGAGCGTATTTATTTTTCAATGGCATGAAGAGTGGATTAAATTAATGTATATAAGCGGTTTTTCAATTTAATTTCTACTCATTCATCATTCTTAGTTAGTGGTTACATACATACGTACTTTGCATATTTATATACGTTAGTCACTATTTAATGTGTATACTTTGTTCTATTTTACAAAGATTCATAATATTTTGATAAATATTATAAAGTAAATTCTTATTTTTATTCTTTTTGTACAATACAATTCCTATAAATTTTATTCTTTTAATTATTGTAACTACCTAAAGATGTTTGACATCGTACAGAGAAAAATTAACAGCGGGTTAATTGTTAATTGATCAAATTCTTAAAAATTAATATAAGGTGCAACATCAAAAAATTCAATTAAAGAAATAATATATTAAGGGTAAAAATTTTTAGAATCTTAAAGGAACTATTTAAAAGCACTATAATAATTAAACAATATCAACAATATGAAACCTCTACCTGTAGCTATAATAACAGGTGCTACTAGAGGTATTGGAAAAGAGATTACAAAAAAATTATCATCAAATGGTATAAGTTGCATAGGCATTGGATCTTCTCACCAATCAATATCTCAAATCAAGTTAAATGATCACATCAAATTTGTCAAAAATGATCAACGAAATGGAGCATTGGCATTGGATTTATCGAAATGGCCAGCATCATTAACTAACCATCAGATAGAGACTGTCGATTTCAATTTAGTAGATGATAAATTACTTTTTGATTATGGTTTTGAAAAATCAATATTTAGTTTAATTGACAAATGGAATATCGAAGGATCCAAAGAGAATACATATTATACAAGTTTATTAATAAATTGTGCCGGAATTACTCAAGAAAATATTAGTGTTAAAGAGTCAAATGAAATGATAGCAAAAATCATGAATGTAAATTTTTTATCAGCGGTAACATTAAGTAATCAAACAATAATGAGAATGCTAAAAGAAAACAGATCTTTCAAAAACCAAGGAAAATTCGAAAATACTAATATAAAATTAAAAACAAAAATCATTAATATATCATCTGCATTAGAAAACTCAAAATATTCCATACCTGGAACATCAATATATTCTGCATCTAAATCAGCTTTATCCAATTACTCAAATATTTTACAAACTGAAATAAAGAAAACAGGTATAGAAGTGATGACATTGCCAATTAATTTAATAGAAGGGACTGATATGATAACAAATTTATCTAATTCATCGAGCATTAAAACGTTAATTAATGAACTACCAACTGATACAAAAGAAAATGTAGCAAATCTAGTATTCAAGAAATATATGGAATGATTAAATAAACCATATTAAAACCCTATGCATATTATATACAATATTTAATTTAATTAGAAATGAATTTGTGACATAATTTGAACTTGTCGTTGATGAACTATTTTACACTATATTTACAAATTGTACCTATATACCTTTCAGTCTCTAAGCTTAGCTCAGCCCAGCCCAGCTCAACAAAATTAAACTTCCGAAGCGTGGTCGTATTTAATGATATGAAATACTTTTGTACGAAAAAAAGAAATGTGAATTTTTTTTTTTTTTTTTTTTTTCAATTGAAATATTTTTCGATGAGCTTACTTATTTTCAATAATGAAAAATTTATATTAACTATATTGAATATTGAATATTGAACATTGGATATTGGATATTAAATTAAATATGAAATATTATTTAATACTACTTGTACAATAAATTAATAGTAACCCAAGTTCTATATTTTCAGATTGGTAAGTGTGCTCAAAAGTCTTCTGTTTCTTTTATTTACTAATTAATTTCTGTATCCTCATTTAATTAAAAAATTTTTTTATTCTACTGGTTTAAACTTCTATCAAAACAGTTAACATTTAAAAGAAAAATTTTTTCTTTTCAGTTTAATTAGCATAAACATTTTTATATCAAATGTTCACATATATATACTTCAGTACTTTTTATTCTTTACTTTTATTAATTTTTTTTTTAAATATTATTTTAGTAGTATTTTAGGTTTATATACTTTTATATTTAAATTAATTTTCTTTATTCAATTTAAAGAAACCAGTAGAACTTTTACATAACACTTAACAATGATTATTTACAACGATATTTTCTCTAACGACGAATTATTATCTGATGCTTACGATACCAAGTTAGTTGACGATGTCATTTACGAAGCTGACTGTGCTATGATCAAGGTTGGTGGTGACAACATCGATATTGGTGCTAACCCATCTGCTGAAGGTGGTGATGACGATCTTGATGATGGTTCTGAAGTTGTCAACAACGTTGTCAACTCTTTCAGATTACAACCAACTGCCTTCGACAAGAAGTCTTTCTTAACCTACATTAAGGCTTACATGAAGGCTGTTAAGGCTAAGTTACAAGAAACTGACCCAGAAGCTGTTGCCACTTTCGAAAAGGGTGCTCAAGTTTACGTCAAGAAAGTCATTGGTTCTTTCAAGGACTGGGAATTCTACACTGGTGAATCCATGGACCCAGATGCCATGGTTGTTATGTTAAACTACCGTGAAGATGGTACTACTCCATTCGTTGCTATCTGGAAGCACGGTATCAAAGAAGAAAAGATCTAAGCTTTTTGTGAATTATCAATCCATCCTGTATTTTTTTCAAACATTTTAAAGCTTTATCTAATCATATTTCATGTTACCTTTCTGGTAAAATACAACAAACTTAATCAAATAATACTGTTCTCTGTATAAGAATAAATATTAATTATATAACATCAAATTTTATATTTAAATTAATAATATGGCAGTACATTAAATCCTATAGACATAAATATTATATCCTTATATAAATGCTAGTTTTGAATAAAGTATATTCAAATACCTTTGAGTCGATTTCTTACCAATGGTTTTATTGATTGCTTACTAGTGTTAACCTCTATTAATTGTGTTACCACTACCTTTTGGATTTGCTTCAGTAAACTCATCCCATTCTCTTGCTTTATATGTTTCTTTATCTTGCCATACATCATCATCTGAATCATGTTCTTCAGGTACTTCTTCACCACCTTGTAATACTCTTCCTTCTTCAAATTCTTTTTCCAAAAATTCTTCTACAGTCATAGTTGGCCCATACTGACCATAACCCCTAACTTTTTTTTGTAATTGTGTCTTTTTGTCAAGTAAAGTAAAATTTCTCAACACTTTACCTGTCTTCGATAACAAAGGCTTATTCAAACTTTCTAATCTTTCTGTATAATCAGTAGAATTAGCATCCTTATTTTCATCGTTAGGTTTGTCCTCAATAATTTCTTCCAAGACTGGATCTTTGATAAAATTATTTAATAGTTCCATTTCATATAGTATTTGCTCAATTTCGTTAAAAGATTTGTAACTTAATACTTTTAATTTTTGGATATACAACTGGCGTAACAGATCATCAGAATCATTATCTAGGTCATCTTCGTCACCATCTCCCATTCTACTATTCAACTCTTTCAATTGCTTTTCAACTAGTCTAGTTTGTTGGAACATTTCAATCTTTTGTTGTCTCTTCAGGGTTGCTCCAGATAAATCATTTTTATCCTTCACAGTGGCACCATGAATTTCTGATAATTTCGGTTTATAAGTTTCCTCAAATGAATCTAATTTTTTGCTTAAAAATTTATCTAATATTTCTGAATCCTGTAAAGTTACCAAAAATTGCACATATAGTTGAACTGATTTCTCCAAAAATTTTAGTTTCATTTTATTCTTCGAGATGCTATCACCAATTTGACTTGAAACAGCTTGTTTTTTAGAACATAAATATGCTAAGTAATAATCCATTGATAGAAACACTAATGACGATGTTGAAATATCATCTAAGGATTCATTATTACTAAATAATGCTAATCTGTTGAATATATCATCTTTCATTGTCAGTAGTTTACCAATTATGTCGACTAAGGTATTCTGGAATTCATTAGAATCTTGTCTTAATCCACTAGAATCCAACTTGGACTTAATGATTTTTAATAGCAATTCATAATCTCTTCTTACTGACATTCTGATATATTTGATAATAAATCTTGTTGTTAATTGTCTTTTATAACGTTCTTTGCTTTTAAATGTTAAAATAAAATTTTGAGCGTTATGGAGATATAATGAAGTATATGTCTAATTGAGTATAATTAAGTATAATTAATATATAAAAATCACTTACTTAAAATGATATATAAATTAAAATAGTAAAATAAAATGTTATTAATCAGCATTCATAAATACAATATATCTTAGTTTCTTTTTAACCCTTATCTCTTACTAATTTTCCCAATTTTGAAAAATAACTCTTAATGCTAACTGTTTCATTTAGGTCAATAATTTTAAATATAAAACTATCAAAATAGAGGTTCTGAAATCAATTATCTTGCTATCATTACAAGTAGTTTACTATATTTTTAGAAATAATATTATATAGGTAGTTTACAAATATACAGTTGAATATTTCTATACAATTGCTGATAACGAATTATATTTAAATGTTATGGATTATATGGTTACATAATTTAGTAAAGTAAAATATGGATATTAAATAAAATTCAAAAAAATGACAAATAATCTAATCACCTTTCTTTGAATTACATGCAACGATTCTTAATTTATCGACCTTTATTGTTTCTTGTTCGTCGGTTGTAGATGTGACTTGTTCACCATTTTCGTTCGTAACGGTCATAGTTTTATTCGACTCCACTGTAACTTTACAATCTTTTATTATAAATGTCCAAACATCATCACAAAACCCGTATGTATCTAATAAACCTTTAACATTTAATTTTGATTGTGTGTTTTCTCTTAAAGATTCTGATACTACTTTATCAAATGATTCTAAAACTTTCATAGCTAAAGAAGCTTCAATTCTACCATCACTGATCAACGTATCCAACGCATCAACTAAACAACTACCGACCGTACTTCTACGATATAATTCATAATATCCAGGAGTAGACATATTTAAGATATATTATTTCTATTAATTTATTTGTAATTTATATTTCCTTATTTGCCTTTTGAAAAAACAGTCTAAATTTATAATGTGTGTATGCTAGCTTCCACTGTTATCATCCAATATGATATTCAAGTAAAAATTCGGTTATAATATTGCTAACAGAATTTGTTTAGTTAATATATTCCTCACTTTAATAAACGATTAATAATGGTTTATTATTAAAAACTCAATAGCTTTTTTTTTTTCAATATTCCAATTTTAATATTTTTTAAAAAAGGCCTTAAAGATAAAAAATACAATTTTAAGTATTAAAAACTAAACAGTAAAAAGATTAAAAGTTTAAACTTAAAATTCGGTTAACATATATCAGAACTATTGTTAGAATAATATTATAAGTGTTAATTAAACCAAACTATCAAATTAGTTTAAAAAAGAAACATTAACAAGCTGTTTTAAATTGTTAAATTTATTACATATAGATGAGTAGTGTAATTTTTTATAGGTTTAGATCGCAAAAGAATCCTTCAAGAATTTTATTTGATGGTACAGGTTTAACTGTATTCGATCTTAAGAGAGAAATAATTATAGAAAATAAATTAGGTGATGGTACTGACTTCCAACTGAAATTATTTTCTGCTGATACTGAAGAAGAATACGAAGACGATGCTGAGGTAATCCCAAGATCAAATAGTGTTATAGTAAGGAGGTCACCTGCTATAAAGTCAACAAATTTACATTCGAGACCTAGCACTGGTTCTATGGCTGCAGTAGGTAATGCGACAAGATATGTCACAGGTAAACCTCGTGTGTTACAAAAAAAATCCACAACAAATGATATGAACATGAATAGTCCCTCAAAAGCGGTTGCTGGTATGACAGAAGAAGAACGTATTGCCAGTATGTTTGCCAACCAAGAAAACCAATGGGAACAAACCCAACAAGAAATGTCTTCTGTGACACCTGTATTCTTCAAACCCGCAGCAGGTGCAAATAATAACTCTGATGCCGATGGACCCCCTCCACCTGGTTATATGTGTTATAGATGTGGTGGTAGAGATCATTGGATTAAAAATTGTCCAACGAATACAGATCCAAATTTTGAAGGTAAACGTATAAAGAGAACAACAGGTATTCCAAAGAAGTTCTTAAAATCGGTTGAGATCGATCCAGATAGTATGACAGCTGAAGAAATGGCACAGAAAAAGATTATGATGACAGATGAAGGTAAGTTTGTTGTACAAGTTGCTGATGAAACATCATGGGAAGAATATCAAAGAAAACAACAAAATAGATTGTTAAATGGTAATAATATTTATAGAAAGGGATATTACCCAGACCTTCTTGATTCGCTTAAATGTAACATTACTGGAGGTTTATTGAAAAACCCTATTAAGACAAAGTGTTGTAAGAAGAACTTTTCTAAAACAGCTCTAGAAGATGTTTTGGTAGATAGTGATTTTGTATGTCCTGGTTGTGATACACCGGACTTGCTTTTGGATTCTTTGATTGAAGATAAAGAAAAGAAGAAAGAAGTTGACAAATATATTGAAGAACACAAAAATGTACAGGAACCAAAAGCAACAACTCAAGATTCACAAACAAATACCATAGCTACTAACACGAACGATGGTGCTATGGTTAATGAAGTGAATGGATTAGAACCTGATCAGAAGAAAAGAAAGATTAACGAAATGCCAGGTATGCCTGCTGTCATACCTCCTGTACCGATGCCAATGCCTCCATTTGGAATAGCACCATTCCCAATGCCACCATTCCCACTCCATTTCCCAATGCAACCTAATCAACAACAGTCACAACAAGTTAATCAGCTAAATAACGCAACAAATATTTCTGAGCCTAATGCTTCTGAATCTCCAAGTAAGAAATAAAAATGTCCATATTTGCATAACTATACATTTATCATCTTAGAGAATGTTCAAAATTCTATCTCATTAATATCTAGGTATATATATTTGACTCTATATAAATTTTTCCAAATATATAATTATAGGTAAAATCAAAATAAAAATCGAAACAAAAATTGAAATAAAAATACAAATTATGAAATTTATATTACATTACACAGGAAAAAGACTCATTATCATTAAAAAATTCCATCATTGCTTACCATCACAGAAGCAAATAACAGCCCATTTACCACTACAACACCACCAAGAGCCTTCATTTGGATGATCTTTAGCCCATAAAGCGGTCAATTCTTCATCCAAACCTTCTTTTAATGCAACTTGAACGTCAGCTTTACAAGTTCTTAAACTTAATGTAGTAATATCACTAGAAGCCAAGCTACCAATAGCTTCATTCCAATTTGTGGTACGTTTCCATTTTCTATCACCAGTTAATTTTCTGTAATTCAAGTCACCTTTAAAAATAACTAAATCAGAGTTTAATAAATCAGCGTAAACTTTGTCACCATTGTATTTGTTTTCAGCAGAAGAAATATTAGTGTAATCTAATTCAGTAGTCCAGAATGAATCTTCTACAAATTCCAATTGATTATTTGAAACTAATTCCGTAAGATTATTAGCAAAATGATCTAAAGTATCAGAATGAGATTTGTGTTCATCGGCAATTGGGAAAAACTTTCTACTTAATAAATCTTCGACTAAGATATCAAAATCTTTTAACATAACATCACTAACCATGTAAGGGATATCTTTACAATGGAAAATACATTTAGTAGCTAATTTTGATTTTAATAAGAAAGAAGCAAACATTAAATCGGCGTATAATTCGAAACCAGAATTATCTAAAACGAAATCAACTCTAACGATTTGTTTCTTTTCGTTGTAGCTTTTAATTAATACATCCCAAGCTTTATCGGTATCATTAACGACAATTTTAGCTTCAGAATCATTTCTAGCTTTTTCACCTTGGATAGATTTAATGTCTTCTAAAGTAGCGTTAGTTAATAACGATAAATCAGTAGCGTTACCCCATAATGAAATTTCTAAAAATTCTTTAAATAAAACTTTTAAAATTTCAGGATCAGTAACTGTTTTCAATTGTGTTTCTAATTTTTGATATCTGATGGCTAATTCCATAACACCATAATAAGAGGATTCAAAAGTCTTTTGTTTAATCTTATTAAAGATATCAAATTGATACCATAATGATTGCATTCTGAAGTAAACATTAACCCTTCTGTACAAATAAATTTCAGTGAATAACCATTCAGCGTTTTGCCAAGTGGCATCAGTATGTGTAGATAAATATTCATTAAATGATAATGGAATTTTACAAATTTCAATTTCTTCATCAGTGAAAGATCTTAATTTTTTATCTTGTAAAATTTCTTCTCTGAATTGAATTAATTTTCTTAAAATTGTTAAACCTTGAACATATTTATTTGTACCTTTAATTTCAATTGATAATTGATGGTTTAAATCATCAACCATATTTTGAACTAAGATAGCCCAACGAACTTCAGCAGTATATTGACCAAAAGTACCTTTAGTACTTGTCAAAAAACGAGGCGGTATAGACATGATTAAATTATATTAGTTAACCTTATTGAGATTGTATAGTTTATTTTTTTTATATAATATTATCCTAGAAATATAAGTATATATAAGCTTGCAAATTGATAAAGTGATAAAAATTATAAAGTATCCACATTTATATATGATTCGAAAATTATTTGCATACCTTTTTTTTTCAAAATTTTTCATATTTTTTTTTTCACTTACGAAAATATGTCCAAGATCCAGTACAGCGAGATTTCGTATATTTTAGATTCCAAATAATAATAAAATCAAACTGTTAGTCATTGTCAAAATAGAGAGATATGTTATATTACTATGAATAGAGTAATAAAAAAGAATGAAAAGTTAACATCTTCTATTGTTAGTATTTCTTCAATTCCTAATTCCTAAGAATATAGATAGAATTTAAAATTAATGACCTAGCGTTTCAATCTAGAACATATGATCCAGTTCAATTAGACTATGAAATAAATCCGTTAATAGTATAAAATTTAATTGAATTCCATTAAAATAAAAAATTTGTGGAGAATACTATTAAATCCTTACTAAAATTAATTATAATTTATTGAATTCCATCCCACAATACTTTTAATATCTACCTCTGGAGTTCAAATATCCTTATCTCCGTCGGCATTAAAGAATTCTTATACGTCACGTTTGAAAAAGTAACATCGTAGCTTCCACTAATTGAACATTCTTAAAAAAACGCAAGAAAAAAATAAAAATTTTCGAAATTACTATGTTTTTGATTACAATACGTAATGTGTTAGGTATGATAAGGAGAGGTTCACATATGAATATAAGAATTTACAAACAAAATAATTTAAACTATTCTTCACGTTTTTAATTTAATAGATGTAAATAATTTAATGGCATCTATTTGTTGCACTGAAATTTAATAAGAAAATGTATATTACATACCATTAGATATGTACTATCTTTTTAAGTATCATATTATACAACTATGAAAATGAATATATCATAATAAGATTGATAATATTATTATTGAAATCAATTAAACATTCTTATATGCTACCCTTACTGTTATAGAAAGACCTAATTCGAAAAGGTTTTTTTTTTTTGATTAAATTTTCATTATTGATTTATTTACTTACATTAATTTAATTGGCATCGAAAAAGAAAATAAAATTTTTTATTTCAATTTTATTTGTATTGGTATTCTCATTCTATGCATATAATTTTATGACTTTTCATTACTCATATATTTAAAATTAATTAAACTATACATATTACGTTATATTTAATTTTTATAATTTAGTTAATTCTTTTCTTAATTGCAATTTATTTCATATTTATTTATAAACAAAAGAAAAAGAGTATAATCAAATTCTATCTTAATTTAAAAATGGGTGTTCAAGACGTTTTAACTAGAAAGACCGGTGTCATTGTCGGTGATGATGTCAGAGCTTTATTCGACCACGCTAAGGCTAACAACTACGCTATCCCAGCTATCAATGTTACCTCCACATCTACTGTCGTCTCCGCTTTAGAAGCCGCCAGAGATGCTAAATCCCCAATTGTTTTACAAACCTCTAACGGTGGTGCCGCTTACTTTGCTGGTAAAGGTGTCTCTAACGATGGTCAAAACGCTTCTATCAAGGGTTCCATCGCTGCTGCTCACTACATCAGATCCATTGCTCCAGCTTACGGTATCCCAGTTGTTTTACACTCTGACCATTGTGCTAAAAAATTATTACCATGGTTCGATGGTATGTTAGAAGCTGATGAAGCTCACTTCAAGAAACATGGTGAACCATTGTTCTCCTCCCATATGTTAGATTTATCTGAAGAATCCGATGAAGAAAACATTGGCACTTGTGTCAAGTACTTCAAGAGAATGGCTGCCATGAACCAATGGTTAGAAATGGAAATCGGTATTACTGGTGGTGAAGAAGATGGTGTTAACAACGAACACGTTGCCAAGGAAGATTTATACACTTCCCCAGAAACCGTCTTTGCCGTTCAAGAAGCTTTGGCTCCAATCTCTCCAAACTTCTCCATTGCTGCTGCTTTCGGTAACGTTCACGGTGTTTACAAGCCAGGTAACGTTGTATTATCCCCAGAAATCTTAGGTGACCACCAAAAATACGCTGCTGAAAAGATCGGTGCCCCAGCTGGTTCTAAGCCATTATACTTAGTTTTCCACGGTGGTTCTGGTTCTACTCAAGAAGAATTCAACACTGGTATCTCTAACGGTGTTGTTAAGGTCAACTTAGACACTGACTGTCAATACGCTTACTTAACTGGTATCAGAGACTATGTTTTAACAAAGAAGGATTACATCATGACCATGGTTGGTAACCCAGAAGGTGCTGACAAGCCAAACAAGAAGTACTTCGACCCAAGAGTCTGGGTCAGAGCTGGTGAAGTCACTATGTCTAAGAGAATCGATGAAGCTTTAACTATCTTCCACGCCAAGAATGTTTTATAAATTTCCTCTAGTAAGAACTAAAGAACTTTTATATTTTGTTATTGTTTAATAAATAGAACGAAAAATTATATATAATAAATTTAATATTATACATTTATATATAAAATTTGAATTATTTCGTCATAAATTTTAACTATTATTGATTTCATTAGTTATACGAATTTAACCGTATAGTATATCATAAAAGTACCATGTTCACCTTTGTTGAAGGTTCCTAAAATTTCTGTTGAATTCTAGTCATAGCGAAATCTGAAGAGCTGATCAAAATATATTAAAAATTAAAAAATATTCGTGATCAAGACAAACCAAACTTATAAAAAAAAGAGAAACAATTTATTGAGAGTGTTAGTAGTAAACATGAAAGAATCTAATAAAACAATAAATTATAATTACAAGTCAATATTGCTGGTCATAAAGTAATGAGTTTCTATTCTAATTTTGCAACTACGCAAAATAACGATCTAACTAATTCGATACAGCCAACTATTTTTGAACCAATCTCTGCTGATGAAATCGATGCTCTTTTACCTTCATCTATTAGATATATTTTGACAAACTATTGGATTAACAGATATCCTAATTGGTATAGTTTACAAGTAAATAATTTTTTCGATGAATGGTTCAATGTTGGTTTAAGGGGTGTGGTGGAATGGCACCATATTAATAAATATAATTCAACATTTGTTGAAAAATTTTATGGATTACAAAGGTATAGTTCAAAAAATAAAATTCTTCTTAAATCTTTCATGAACGATAAATCTGATAAGAAACAGTGGCCCAAAGAACTGCAACTTACAGCCTTACAAAAGAGAGTTTTACTCATAGAAAAAATTATCATACCATATATTACATCGAAGTTAGATGATTGTTACGAAAAGTTAAATAATTTTCAGACTCAAAGATTGAATGATAGTTCAGACAAAAAAACACTTAATGACTACATTAAGGAGGTATTTTGGAAATTGTACCCATTGGTAAAGAGATTTTTTAAAATAGTAAATTTGATCATTAAATTAAAATATCTAAGTGGGAAGACCGGTTCGCTTTCTATCATTGATAAATTGTTTGACATATCTTATACTAGGTCGATATATCCATTGACAACCAACGGTGAAAGCATTTCTAAAAGACAACCATCTTACAATAATAACAGATTACAAAGACAAAATTACTATAAAATAAAAAATACGTTAGATAATAAAATAATGAAAGGGTTGAGTATATTCTCCTATATAGGATCCAAATTATTTCCCACTTTTCTGTTTGCATTAAGGATTTATCAATGGTGGACTACGGAGAATATATCTTACGAAATTGAAAGAAAACTTAATAACTTCGATAGAGAAATTCCAAGACCACCAACTTTGAAATCAGAAAAAGTTGTCAAAAATAGTTTATCTAATAATTGCCCTGTATGCCACGATAAAATACAGAATCCATGTGCCATTGAAACTGGTTACGTTATGTGCTATCCTTGTGCTTATGATTATATTATAGAGCATGAAGGCACTTGTCCAATGACTGGTAAAAAATTACTTGGCTGTGAGTACAATGAAATTTCTCAGAAGTGGAATATTAATAATGGTATTCGTAGAATATTAGTATAATTTCATGCATTTTCAAGTTATGTTTAACTCGTCAGCAATATCCAATTGATTACATGAAATATTGATTATGTCAATTTCACTTTCTAATTTCATTAACTGTTCAGAGATATCTTCTGTTGGAGGCTTCTTTAAATTGGATACCAAAATCGCAACCTTGTTTAATATCTCTGGGTTAGAGCCACCTCCCTGTATATAATACATCATCCTTTTTATATGATCAACTAACTTTAATATATACTCCTTTTGCATAACCATTTCCTCTTCATGTTGTGATATGATTTCAGAAAGACCAGTGATATTCCTTTGGGAATTACCTTCTTTACGTAAATTTATTTCTTTAAAATCGCATTTTTCTGATTCAATTTCACAAATAATTGGATTGAATTTAATTTCTCTCTCATAATTCCATATCTTAAAACATTTTAAATCAATATTAGCGCCCTTTGATGGTTTATATTCAAATAAATAATCAACTTCCCTTATTTTTTCACTGAAATTTAATAAGATATCATTGTATGCAATTTTATCCTTATTTATAACTAAGATACCTATTAAACGTAAATTCGGATCTACTTTCATCAATAAATCGATTCTAATTTTTATCGATTCCAGATCTACATCCAACTTTGATGAATTTGTTACACTGTCACTAACATCGATCCTTTTTATCAGCATTATTGGAACTTCGATGGCTCTTATTATTTTTAGAATACCATGACTCTTATATCCAGATAAATAAAAACATTGAAACTTCACTTCATCATTATCTTCATTTCTAGACAAATATTTGCTCTCATACAAATAATTCACTTCACGAATTGCATTTTGAGTTATCACTAACAAATTTTGATCCATTATTTAAACCTTTGATTTTAATTTATTAGACTACAGATTTGACTTCAATTTGAGTATAATTTAAAATATACATATTTAGTTTTTCTAGTAAATTTATGTTTTATAGTAAATTTATGTTTTATAGTAATTTATTATGAGATTCATATTATATAACATTATTTATATATTTGTGTTATAAGTGAATTCTTTAAATTTTATACTTTTCATTTTATTGAGCTTTTTATTTTTTCCAGTTAAGTACAACAATGCATGCAAAGAGAGACTATGTTAATAGTTAACAAAGAATAATTAATCATTTACATATTGATACTAATTTATTTACATGAGTATTTAAATGATATATTTTATGAATTTATAGTTTTTTAGAAATTATGATATTGTATCAAATTTACTGATATTGTGATTTCCCTTTTAACTTTATTTTGCAAAATGAGAGAAAGAATTGTATAAAATTCAATCTTTAGTTAAATGCGAACAAACTAAGATAACATGGTTTTTTTGAAAATATTTTCATACAATAACTGTACCATGATCAATGACTTGGGTTTGTTTATCAGTTGGTTCATAACAATACCATTTCATTAGAGCATCACTTGCTGCTCTTGCTTTAGCTTCTTTTAATGATGAACCAAAACCTTCACCTAACTTATTATTACCTGAAAAAACACCAACAATAAAAACAGGAGCTTTCGAATGTCTACCAGATTCTGCTAATAATCTACTAATTGGTTTTTCAAAACCTTCTCTTGCGCATAAACTTGATAATTCTCTTGTTGGTTGTTCAAACTGAAATATGTGAGTTATGTCTAATTTTCTACTTAGAATGTGATCATTAATGAATTTAGCAGTCAATGATTCATTCACTGAATAAGTCGAAGCCCAAAGAGCACCAATAATAGATCTTACAGCCAATGCATAAGCGCTTGATTCGTTAAAGTTCAAAGAAGAAATGACTTGAATACCATCTTCTTTATTTAAAGAATTATTGAAAAAACGTAATTTACCTAGTGTAACATGAATAGGTTCATTTTTTGAATATCTTTCTAATACTGTAGAATTTTCTAATTCAATACCCCAAGCTCTACCAATATTCGCTAATACATCTTGTGAGATATAAGCATCAACAGCTGCATTTAAAACCACGGTAGGTAATCTTGGATATTTTTTCATTAAATGGTGTGTAACGTGGTAGGATAAAATATTTTTACCAAAAATATTTAAACCATGATTATCAAATTGATTATTTGTAGTAACAGTATTAACAAAAGCTTCACCTTTTGGTATTTGTGATAAATTAGGTAACTGTGAGGAACGGCACGTTAAACATCTTGATAATAAAGAATGATTGAATTCATTTGGTAAATTTAATCTTTTATGAAGAGTTAACAATAAAGTTGAATTGTTTGCAATATTTTCAGGCACATTATTCGTTAAATGTTTTAAATTTTGATAATAATCTTTATAACCTTCTAATTTTGATTGATTTAATGTACTTAATTGTATATTTCTTGTAATGTTTTTAGATAATAATTGTTTCTTTAAAATGTTCAAGTTAATTGAACTTGATCTATTAATCATTTTTTATTATTAAAATAATAATATGTATAATTTATTGATTCACTCAAAATATGGAACTTTAAAAATTTGAAATCGATAAAAAGTATGATTGGTACTGTTATAATATTTAGCAAAACTTTCTAGGAAACAAAAATGAATATAAATAAAAGATTCAAAATTCTTAATGTGTCTTTGAATTATAATTGTAATCGAATAATGATGACTTTATTATACCCCTCTTATGATATTAATATTTCAATAATCTTTCAGTTATATGAATAGTAATCTTTAATCTATCTAATTAGTAATTATTTTTCAAATTAACTTTTTTTATGTTTGAATTTCAATCAAAAAAATAATATTGAAAGATATTTCCAACTGTTGTCTTTAATTTTTTCATTTGAAGAAAATTCTGGAAAAAAAAATAAGAAAAATTGAAAAAGTTGATTAGAAAACATTAAATTGTTTTAATCTACAAAGCATAAAAACTGATTAGTTTTTATATCAATCTGTTATATAATATAATTTGGTTAAAGGATTTCTTTTTGTTATTCGTATTCATTGTATTTATTAATATTTGAAACAGAATAAACATTGTCAAACAATTGATTTCCAAAAAGACAAAAAAAAAAATAATTAAAATAAGAAACAAAAATGGCTTCAACTTTACCATTACATATGTATGTTAGACCACTAATCATTGAAGATGCTGATCAAGTTGTTGATTTAGAAACCCAAGGTTTTCCCATTAATGAACGTGCTTCTTTAGAGAAGATTAAGTTTCGTTTAAACACTTGTCCTGAATTGTGTTCTGGTTTATTTATTAGAGAATTCGAAGGCAAAGAATTGAAAAAAGAAATTTTAATTGGTCAAATTTTAGGTACAAAAATTGAAGAAACAAATAAGAATGTCCCTCAATTCATCACTTTAGAATCAATGGGTGAAGTTCATTCCGAAGCTAGTAACACAATTGCTATTCATTCTGTTGTTATTCATCCAGAACATCAAAAGAAAAATTTAGCTACTTTATTATTAACAGATTATATTCAAAAATTAAGTAATCAAGAAATTGGTACTAGAATTGTAATAATTGCTCATGAACACTTAATACCATTTTATGAAAGAGTAGGTTTCGAAGAAAAAGGGGAAAACAAAGATGTATCAAAGGATCCAGATTTTGCTGAAGTTAAATGGATAAATATGGTCAGAGAATTAGTTAAGGAAGAATACGATAATTAGAACTTGAATAAAAAGAAAATAATAATACCAACTTTTTAAAATAAAAAATAACAATAAATAAATATAATGACAGTGTCTTAGATAATTTTGTATAATTTATTTATTTAATTAATAATTCATATGTGTATATTTTCATTGAAATAAATTATAAAATTCAACTAAAAGGAACAGCTAAATAGTTAATTAAATAACAACTGATCTTCTGACTATTGTGATGTATCATGATCATCAGAATAATGATATAAATATATCAAATGTTCCTAATGAATGATTAAGATCAAATGATATTTTGTCACATTATTTATTAAAGTAAGATTCATTTATTTCATATAATATGACGATTTCTTTAAAATGATCATTTCTTGTGCGGCGTTTTGACCGGATTTTAAGAATAAATAAAGGATTTTTGAAATTTGAAAAATCTGAAATCTATTTTAAATTTATATTAATAATTAACTATTATTAAAATCTTATAAGAAGAAACATTATATTGTAATGATCATTAATATTCCTTACTCATTACATAGATAAACAACCATTTAAGTTATTCATAATTATTCCATAATAGTGGTCCCAAAATTTCTTTGGATCACATTTAGATTTCGTATACCCAAATTACGAAACATTTCTATTGATAGAATTTATTCAATAAATTTTAAACCAAAAGCTCACACATAATCTATCACGATTTAATCTGTAAATAAAAATATAACGTTATAGAATAAAACCATTGCTGTGTCATATTATTATTTAGTTTGTTTGACTTTTTATTAATAGCAATTTACAAATTACAAAATATATAAAGCATGCCTGAAATTACAGCTGATAAAGTTTTGCATAATGATCCAATAACTAGACTATCTGGTATAGCTGATAAATTTATCTCCCAGGATAATAAATACACTGATATGAAATCATCGTTACAAGAATGTATAGACACTTTAGCAAACTATCAAGATGAATGCAAGAAGTTGAAAAAGCTAAGTGTTCAAAATCATGAGAATCCAGCTTTAAAGCAAAATGAGAAAGTATTAAGTGAAATATATTCATTATACGAATCAGCTTACATATATTATAAAATTATACACATTATTGTTTTGAATAGAATACCAAATTTACAAGAATTCTCAAATGCTAAAAGTGATCATGCAACAAAAGAAGAATGTGAATTAATAAAAATATATAATATGTTGGTCAGAACTCTTTTGAATGATGATAAAATTCAACATATAAAAACATATTTAAGAAGCAACCAAAACGCTAAGATATTTGAAACAAAAGGAGAATATAATTCTGATACTAACAAAGAAATATTAAGCACAGAATTATTTAATTTACCACTATCGGGATCTTCCATTTCTGCCGTGCAATTAAATCATCTAATTCAAATTTACAATGATACCGTTCTTGTTATTGATGTACGGCCAAGAGCAGAATTCTCCACATTACATATAAAGTGTAAAAATATAGTATGCATTGAACCAGTATCATTTAATGAATCCTTTACGGACTTGGAACTGGAGAAGAAATCGTTACTTACATCACCTGCTAATGAAGTTAAAAATTTCGACAAGAGAGATAAGTTTGATTATATAGTAATTTATACAGATCAAGATGAGAAGAAGAAATTTTATTTACATCAACAATTAGTTTTGTTAGATTTACTAATGAATAGATCATTCACGAAGCCATTATTTAAAGGAAACCTAAAATTATTCTTACTTGATAGAGGGTTCTCTAATTGGGTTAAAAAAAGAGGTGAATGTGAAAGTTCTCCATCGCCAAGCATAGTGCCTGTTAACAGCATATCATCTAATTTACCACAATTAAGTGTAAATGTTAAGAAACCAGAAATCCAGAAGCAAAGTGGGGATAGTATATATATGGAAGGAAATACGTCTGCATTAAGTTTACAAAAAATGCCGGATTTTAAGCCAAATATGAATTATGCATTAGACAACTCGATGAAAATAATGATGGACTCATCAAATAGTTTAATAAATTCGAAGGATTATCAGCTTCCTCTTCAACAGTCACCAGTACCTCAAAGATCTCCGAGTGTTAAAAATTTATTCAACAGAAACATGCCTCAGGCATCGTTGATTCAAAACAATAATATTAAACCATTATCATATCCACAAAACAATTTAACCCAACGTACTTATGATCCAAGATATGAAGGTGTACAGAACCCATCTCCTATTTCAAAAATTTCAGTGGATTATTCATTGCCAATAAATACTAATATTACAAAAGAATTAAATACATCTTATTACCCAAACACCCCTAAGCTTGCTAGTGATATATCTATTTCGCGTAACATTTCTGGTAATCAGATTGGCCCAATCTCACCAATTAGTACCAGGGCTATGACCCCACCTTCTAAATATATTGAAATACATTCACCCAGCAATGGGCTGGCTCCTATAAATAGTTCTGAGTTATACAATTTAAAGAACTTGGAAAATTATAAACAGAACAGTTTAAATTCAATTAAACCTCTGGGTTTGAAACCTGCCATGTCGAAGCCTCCAACACAATCTTTACCTGCACTACCTCAACTACCGGAATCAAATAATGTTATTAAGACATACAATAATTCAAATAAAGATTATGATTTCTCGGTAGGTATGGAGAATATGGGTAATTCGTGTTATTTGAATTGTATCATTCAGTGTTTATTAAGTTCACATGAGTTTACGAAGATATTTTTAAATAATTCTTATGAAAAACATATTAATTTGAATAGTAAATTAGGCTCTAAAGGTGTTTTAGCAAGAAGTTTTGCTAGGTTGTTAAACATGATGTATGTTGAAGGATCTGAACAGCAAAAGAGGAGAGGTAAAAATTCCATAAAACCATCCCAATTCAAATTGGCTTGTGGTTCGATTAATTCAATATTCAGAAATGATTTACAGCAAGATAGTCAAGAATTTTGCCAATTCCTATTAGATGGTCTACATGAAGATTTAAATCAATGTGGTGCCAACCCCCCACTTAAGGAACTATCTCCCAATGCAGAAAAGATGAGAGAGAAATTATCATTACGTATTGCATCTTCAATCGAATGGGAAAGATATCTAACTACTGATTTTAGTGTTATTGTAGACCAATTTCAAGGCCAATACGCTTCTCAGTTAAAATGTATAGTCTGTGGATGCACATCAACAACATATCAAGCTTTTTCGGTCTTATCTGTACCAGTTCCACGTGGTAAATCATGTTCTATTATTGACTGTTTTAATGAATTTACAAAGGTTGAAAATTTAGAATCAGACGAATTGTGGTCATGTCCAAATTGCAAAAAGAAACAGCCATCTACAAAGAAATTAACTATTACTAGGTTACCTAGAAATTTGATCATACATTTGAAAAGATTCGATAACATGATGAATAAGAATAATATATTTGTGAAGTACCCATTTTTGTTGGATCTGACACCATATTGGGCCAATGATTTTGACGGTAGATTACCGCCTGGTGTCACTGAGGAATTACCAACTAGAGGACAAATACCACCTTTTAACTACAAGCTTAACGCTGTAGCAGCTCATTTTGGTAGTTTATATGGTGGCCATTATACTGCATATGTTGATAAAGGAAAAGAAGGTTGGAGATATTTTGATGATACTCAATTTAGACCATTAAAAAACCCTTCTGAATGTATATCTCCAAATGCCTATGTCCTTTTCTATCATAGAGTTTATGGGTTGTGAGGATGATTTGTTTTTAAAATTCAAGTCATTTCATAGTCATAACATTGTTAAATCATAAATAATAAATAGCATTTCTTTTAAAGTAAGTATATATATTAGATTTTTGATTATATCATATCTATATATTATAAAATAAACAATAAAGCACGGACTAGATTATACTTTGAATGCAAGATTATTTTTAAATAGCAAAATTATATATCTTATCTCACATTAACTATTATAGATTATTGAGCCTCAGATTATTCCCAATCATTTTCATCGTCTTCTTCCTCCTCTTCTTCAACTGCAACTTTATTACTAGTACTTTCTTCTGTAGCTTTGACAGTTTCCTTCATTTGTTTTTCCTTTTGCTGTGGCAATTTATTGTCTGTTGGTTCAGATTTCCTGTCATTTTTATCTTCTGCTTGTATTGGTTCCTGTTTTTCTTCCTTTTCATTTTCATCAGATTTTTCAGTTACCTTTTCTTCAGTTTTTTCTTCATTTACTTCGATTGCATCTTCTTTTTTAATAATGACAGGTTTTTCATCTAATTCATTTTCTTCTTCGTCATATTCATCATCATCATCATCCCAACCACCAATTGAATCATCATCGCCATCTTCATTCTTCATTTCAGTTTCAAGTAACTTCTTTCTTCTTTCTTCTCTTTCCATGATTTGTGACTTATTTACAAAATAGATATTCCAAAAATCCTTGTATGATACAGATGTTGGTACAATTTTATTCATTAATTTTGATAAATCTTTGTCAGATTCTAATAATTCAGCAATTTCTTTAGTCTTTTCATCAACATCAAATGTTTCTGATAATTTTAGTTTGTTTTCGGTGTATAATTCTTGTTTATTGGATAATTCTCTTAATTCAGCTTCAGTTCTATTGCCAGCAACTTGTAATAAAGATGTAGGATTGTTTCCTGAACTCTTAGTAGCATTGATTGCATTCTTTACTACGTCGTCCTTAATCTTAACTACTTTATCTAATTGTGATGATAACGAAGTTGACATTGATGACCAAAAATTATTTGAAGATACTTTTTTCCAATAAGTCGATGCAACTTCTTCAGCATTTTGTAAATTAACATCAATAGATTTCAAATATTCTTGAGCTTTATCAGTTACATCTGCACTAAACTCAGGGATTGTAATATGAATACCTTCTTCATCTTCTTGAACATATTGACCAATTTCTTTTGAAGTCTTCTCATAAATATTATTGACTGTTTCTTCAAATTTATTGAAAGCATCCTCTGTCTTTTCATCCTTTTTAATTTGAATTTTGGAGGAATTATCTTGTTTATCCTTAGAATCTACGGTAGCATCATTGTTTGTTTCAACACCTGGTTGTAAAAGCTCATCGGTTTCAACAGCCAATTCCATTGTTCTATAAATATTTTTATTTGCTTTTTTCTATGTATGTGTAATATCGTTGATAATAGGTGATTAATAACAACTAAATTTAAAAATCAATAACTAAAATATATATTTAAATTATAAATATAATTAATTTTATTAATCAATTACGATCAGAAGTTGTTTTAGTTTCCCTTTCCATTTCGATTGTCTAATTATCTATACCTAATAAATTTAAGTTTCACATTTTTCTTGATTTTTAACATTTTAGGAATCAATTCTATACAACGAAATTCTTTTAAAAAACAAACATGGCTAAAATTTGAGGGGAAATATTGTGATGTTTTAAAAGACAATGGCATAAATTAAATATATATATATATATATATATATATATATATTAAACTATCTTTTAAACTAAATGCAGATGAATATATGATTGTAAGAAAGCTTCAAAATGGAAATAGTGTAACCTTAGTATATGGAATCTAAGAGCCATTATAGATATAGATTGAATCGATAATAATTCGGAGTTTGAAAGTTCCAAACTAAGTTGCTGAAGCCACTTCTTCAATAGTAGTACACATGTAAACTAATTTATAAAAATATCAGATTCAATTCATTAAAATGTAATAATTAAATTATGAGCCTGCCATCATCTCATTGTTTTGATTTCAGAAGATTAATACTTATACTCAAGATTTTTATCCCCAAATTCGAAATTTTTCACCTTGTAAATAACTCTGTAACATTCTGAAATTTTGGAAAAAATGTCGATAGAACCTCAGTCGATTAAACAAAGACCTATTTTGCAAGGTTGTTGTAAAGAAAAATTACTTGGATATATATCTATTGGAAGAACTATTTTTAAAACTGTATATTAGACTTTATATAAAACAATAGCATAGCATATTAAATCAGCACCAAATTTATGAATATAAGATACAATAATGACTAATAGTGAATCAGCACCCATTAAAAAAAGAAATAGATCTAATACAGAGGAAGAGGGTAAGAAAGCATGTATACTATCAGATGAGTTCATAAGTTCTCATACGCCTGTTTTCATTGAAGGTGTAAAATTTATATTAGAAAAAGATCCTGAGTTATATGATGTGATAACTTCTGAAAATTTTGCCACTTTCACAAAAGATGATGAAACAAGTCAAGATCTTGATGACAAAGAAAGACGTATTGAAGGTTTTTTCAAAAGATTGACATTTGTTATAATATCTCAACAAATAAGTGGTAAAGCTTCTGCCTCTATCAAAGCAAAATATTTGGATATTTTTGGAGATGAAAAACCAACTATAAGCGTTGTATATGATAGATTTCATGACAAAAACAGTGGAGAGTTCAAGAAACAGATTAGATCTGCTGGTTTCAGTGCTAGGAAGCTATCTTATTTTGAGTCATTAGTGGAATATTTTTATGAAAAAAAAGAAGAAATTAAGAACATATTCTTTGAAGATAAAACACTAGATGATGAAATTATAGAGCATCTAGTGTCAAATATTAAAGGTATTGGTCCTTGGAGTGCAAAAATGTTTTTAGCTATGGATTTGAAGAGGCCAAATGTGTTTGCTGCAGACGATTTAGGTGTTGCAAGAGGTTGTTCGCTATATTTTGAAAGAAAACCTGATGTTTTAAAAGAATTAACTACTAAAAGGACTCAAAAGATAAAATCTAAATTTACGAAGGCTAAAAAACCTACATTTAAAGTTTATGATCATGATTTAGTAGAAAGTTGTGGTGAGTTGTTTGCCCCACATAAAACAGCATTTATGTACGTTCTTTGGAGAATTTCGTCAACTAAGATGGATGCCATGGCAAATAAGGTCTAATAATATATATCGTTATCTATATATATAGTTTTTACAGTAAAGAATACATAAATTAATTTAAAAATTTAATATTAATGTAATGAGTATGGAAGTTGTATGGCGCAGTGATTTCGGTCCCAATTTTAGTAAATTTGAAAGATTAAGGCTTGATTTGGAAAAGTGATGATTTGTAATATACATTTGCTATAAAATTATTATTATTATTAGATGACTTTTTAATTTCCCATTATATATAAGTAAATATTAAATTTATTTTGGTACTGTCTACCGTTTCATGATATTGGAAAGGAATAGCACAAAAAATTTGATAATATTAATTGCCATAAAATAATGTCTGAAAACAAGGTTACTATAGAGGATATACAGGAAAATGTTTTGAAGAAACATCAAATGCATAGACAATTGTCAATGAAAGAATCTGATTCAATTTCGTTGGAAATATTGGAATTATTATGTGATGCAGATTGTAAAAATGAAAAAACCTTAAAATATATACATAGATTTTTAACACCTGCAATTTATCAAGATTTAATTGATGAGAGAAACCTTAATAAAAAATGCGGCTATCCACTCTGTGATAGATCACCTGAAAGGATAAGAGACCCATTCTCAATGGATTATGTTACAAAGAAATTTTTGATAGAAAATAATCCTTATGCATACCTATCGACTTACTGTAACAAATATCATTTTAAATGCTCTGAATTTTACCTTACTCAACTTTCTGAAGATGCTTTATTTACAAGAACCGGTATTCATTTATATAGCCCAGTTACAAAACTAGCATCAGAAATTGGTTCAACAGATGACGTATCTGATAAATACCCAGTCTCTTTATTTGAAGAGATTTTAAGAAATAAGTCGTCTGATGAAGATATAAAAACATTAATATCAAGATTAAAAATTTTAGGTATTCATGGAGCTGAGGAATCACAAGATGAAGTAGAATCAGATATATCTAAGTGGATAGCAGATATAAAAATTGTTGAAAATGATAATCCATCAGTACTGGGCGATTTAATTAAAGAAGAGGATTAGATGTTGCTAATTCATTGGATTGATGACCAGTCGAACTCTCAAGTAACACTTAATAGAACATGGAGTTGTGAATGCATTTAGAATATATATATATATATATATATATATATGGTTGCTGTATATATATACATGCAATTTTAATATAATATTTTTATACACTTCTTCTTAGAAGAATATGTTATTGTTTTCCTTTCTTTTACCAATTATTGTTCCATATATTTTGCTTTTTCATTATACTTCTTAATGTTTGGGATTTGGCAAATTTATTTACATGAGGCAATTCTTTCAATACCTGTTGATATTGCTTGACTTTTGAATCATGAAAAATTTTACTTCTTTGCACAAGCATATTAACTTTTTCATTAGCAGGGTCTTGCAGCTTGTTCTTATATAGTTCGAATTTTTTCTGTGACGTCAATTCCCTTGCCTCAAGTTTATTAAGAACATCAGCTATGGGCAGCACCCACTCTAATATCTCAGGACAGTAAATTGATTGAGATTTCAAAAGCATTTCAACAGTTTTTGAGATATCATCGTCATCTTGCATAGTGTGACGATGTACTTTCGATATTAGTCTGGTATGCAATTCATCGATATTGACAGAAATATATTCACCAGACTTTAAATAATGTTCCCAAATTCCTTCATATACAGATAATTGTAATAAATATTTTGAACTATTTGTAAAATCTATCCATTTTTGATACCTGACTCTCTCCCTCATTAATATGCTAGTAAAAGCTTTTGATTGTCTTTTCTTCTTATTAAAGATAGATCTTATAAACCATATATTTGATTTTCCAAACGATGTGTTTGTTAAATAAACTTGGGGTGGACCTTTAACCAATATGTTGTGTATAATATTCAGTTTCAATTTAGCATGTTCATGCAATGCCATTGGAAGTAACAAATTTTTCTTATAAGATTTTGAAATTGTTTTAGGTAATAAATTTCTACTTTGGAGATCTTTTATATATCTGTCTAAAATGAACATATCTTTTACATAACTTGAATCTTGTATATTATTGTTTACAGTGTTCGTTTCTGATTTAATACCCTTTAATTTGTTAATTGAATTGATACTTTCTTGTATTGATGGTTTTAAAATTGCTGAAGTTTTATGTCTTTCAATTGTTTCCATAATATATTTCATATTCCCATCTCTTAAATGGCTATTTAAATTTTTTAAATCATCTAATAATATATAAACTCTCCAACTAGATAGATTATTCATATTTTTTTTTGTTTCATTATGCACTAATTTATTTAAAGTCAATCGTATGCTCTCAGAACAGATTTCGTTTTTGACATTTCTTAAGCATTGTCTATATAAAGATAAAACATAGGATTTATGATTCTCTATTAACTTAAAGTGTTTGATCATAACAAATCATTTGGTTATTATCCTTTGTTCTATACATTTAATAATTAAACGAAAGTGCTATTTAAGTTCAGTAACAAAATCAGTAATTATTAAATACCATTCCCTTTAAAAATTATAAAAGAGAAAGGTTTCGTATTTAAGAATATATTGTACAAAAAACATGATATATTTTAATTAGATTCTATTATTATTTTATATTGTTACGTTATATATATAATTATATATGTTTATATGAATAGTTTAAAATGCAAAAAATTGAAATTAGTAAAATAAAATGTTTAATGTCAATTATATAAAAAAATGAATTTATAAAAATAAATACATTAAACAGTCTAGTTAACTAAAGCAGAAGCAGTAGCAGATTCGTATTTCCAGTTTGGTGGTAAAACGGAAACAGTTCTGTAGTATCTAGCTAATCTGTGGATTCTAGATTCGATTAAAATTAATCTGAACTTAGCATCCTTATCCTTTCTGTTTCTTTCTAAGTGCTTTCTGACGGCAACAGCCTTCTTAATTAAGAAGTATAAATCTTCTGGGATTTCTGGAGCTAAACCGTTGGCTTTTAAGATTCTCATAATCTTGTTACCAGTAATGATCTTAGCTTGAGTAACACCGTGAGCATCTCTTAATAAGACACCAATTTGAGATGGGGTTAAACCCTTTCTGGCATACTTGATGATTTGTTCAACAACTGATTCAGAAGATAATTTGAACCAAGCTGGAGCATTTCTAGAGTATGGTAATGAAGAGGAGGACATACCCTTACCCTATAATAATAGTTTGTAAAACATGAAATTAAATGATTTCAATAGATACAATTAATTGTTAGTAAATTATCATTATTAAAGTAATATATTTCAAGTATAACATGATTAATAATATGATTGAAATAGCTGGGTTATTAAAACTTAATACTGCAAGAATGGATAAGATATAAACAAATATTTAATAATATATAATTTTATAATAGTTTCAGATGAAACACCAAAGATGACTTGATGAGAAATATCACATAACTCTCTAATATATGTCTCTAACCTAATTTCCTTTCGATATCATATCAAAGTTTCAATGAGATTAGAATCACCACAATCAGAATATCAAAAATTAATAAAATTCAATGGTTAGTTTTTTAAAAATAATTAACACATTAACATTCAATAATATTTGAATAATGATTAAGTAGTTGACAAAAGTCAATTTTGGAATCACCCAGCTACTACATCTCGAGATACTTAAACAATTCATTTTGAATAAGTATTTGTAAACTCTAGAATATTATGGACTCAAATATTTATATTTTATAAATAATTGAAAACATAGTAATCTTGATGTAGACCGGTTATTTTAACCATATAAAATTATATATCAACATTCATTGATATAATAAATGATCCAATTCAAATGCACCACAATGTTTAATAACTAAACTTAATAACAAATCTATTGAAAATCGTAATAATTGAAACGTTATATTAATTTTTAGTAATTAAACAAAAATAAACATACGGAACTGTGCATACGACCCATTTTTGATGTATTATTTGTTTTGGTTTAGTTGGTTCTTTTAGAATATGATTAGAAATTGATAATTAATATAAATATTCAAAAATGTATTTTAAAAAAGTTATACATAGATAATCTAAAATATGAACAAAGTTGTTAACGTTATATATGAATTGGAAAAAATATCAATCTCACCTGAAAAAATTTAATTAATTTGAAAAAATGAAAAATTTCATAATGTTGTTTGTTAATTATCTGCTACACTAATTTTGTTTTATTGTACTATTACACGCGCGTAGAAATTAAGAAATTTTATTCTATAACATCATTTTTTAATTTTTTGATAAATGAGAATCCCAATTAAAAAAAATTTGAATGTTTTCGCTTTTTTAAATTATTTTAAAAACATTAATTCATTTAAATGGTGTTTGGGTGTTTGGCAATGCAGTCCCAAAAAATAAAACATATATATATATTTATATATATAGTTCTATATTTTTTTTTATAATTATTTTTATTGTTATTTATATGTTCTATTAATACATTTAAATGTTGTTATTATTTAATTACTTATTTTTTTTCAATTTCTTCAATCAATTCTTCAACTTGGTCATCATCTTCTAAACCATTTGTAACTTCAATTAATTTATTAATACCACATTCATTCCTTACCATTTCTAATGCATTTGCATATAACATTTTCCATTCTTGAGAGACAACAGTTGGTGGTTTCCAAAATAGTAAAACCAAAGGAGCTTGTTTAATACCGTCTCTATTAGTTAATGGGTATGCCATTAAAATATATCTTGGAGAATTATCCGGTAAGACATCTCTTAATTCATCTAATGAACTTATTTCATCTAATTCTTCAGTTTCATCTTCTTCGATTACAATTTCATAACTTGGTTTAGACTCGATTTTAATTGATACAGCTTTAATAGTTTCGGTTCTTGAAGTTGAAATACGAAATCTTTTAATAGTTTCTTTTGTAGCAGAACCAATATGAGTTAAAGTTGACATGATTTGATATATAATTGATTGTACTTTTGTGATAGCACTTTCTTATTGATTAAATATAAAATATATTATATAATATAATATATATATGTATGTTTATATAATAAAAGAAAATATGAGTAGCAATATATAAGCATAGAATGTTACCCTTTTCTTTTCTTTTCTGTTCTTGTCTTTTCTTATTCTCTCATATAAAGATATAAGTCTCTGCAAACGATCTCATAGTAAAAATAATGAAATCAGTCGTTTTATAAACTCTCACGTGTTCAATAATTCTTTTTTTTTTTTCATTTTTCAGAATACACATAATACTTTATATTTTATACGCTGTTAATGGATAGTATCAATAAAAAGAATATTATATTATCTTTGAATTAAAAAGATAACTACGTCGAAATAATTCAAACGGAGATAATGAAGAAAAAATGAAAGACAGAGAGATCAAAGTTATATAAATAACATGGGTGTTAGCGCCGTATATATATCGAATAATAAGTTAATTAATATGAATTGAAATATATTATAACTTAAACATGTTTTAAATGAAATTAGTTGATGAATCTAGTCAATTTTAATTAAATTGTTATTCTTATTTTATTATTCAATACTTTCATATTCATATCAACCTTACATAAATCTACTTGTATATGATATAAAGACAATAGCATTATAACAGTACTTTAATATTAAAAAAAAAACCATCAGTATTAATATTGTCGTTTGAATATTTTTCATATGATTATAGATTGTACGAAACGTATACGTTATTAATTTTATTATACATACTAAATTTATTTTCTTAGATAATTATTAGATTAACATAAAAAAAAAAAGGTAAACGTTAATTCTCTCTTATTATTTCTTAGTCTTTTTCTTTTTTTTTTAATTCCTGAAATTTTTATTTTTTGAAAATTTATAAATCTACTACCATAAGCACATACTTCCCTAAATTTTACAAAGTGAAAAATGAAAAAAAAAATGTTAGATTACTGAAGTTTTATAAATCAAGAACAAGAATGAAAAAAGTATTGGTATAAAATAAGGAGAGGGATAATATATTGATTATAACTAAAGAATATTCAATCAATCGATTGATATCGTGTTAAAAACATAATAAAAAAAATTGAGAACCCATTTTATAGATATAATGAGTAAAAATAATTTAGATACTGATTATGATGTTATTGTATTAGGTACTGGTTTAACTGAATGTATTTTATCAGGTTTATTATCGGTGGAAGGTAAAAAAGTTTTACATATTGATAAACAAGATCATTATGGTGGAGAAGCTGCTTCAGTAAGTTTATCACAATTATTTAATAAATTTAAACAAAATCCAATTTCGGATACTGAAAGAGAAAATATTTATGGTAAAGATAGAGATTGGAATGTTGATTTAATTCCAAAATTTTTATTGGCAAATGGTGAATTGACAAATATTTTAGTACATACTAATGTTACAAGTTATTTAGATTTCAAACAAGTATCTGGTTCTTATGTTTTTAAAAATGGTAAAATTCATAAAGTTCCTGCAAATGATACAGAAGCAATTATTTCTCCATTGATGGGTATTTTTGAGAAAAGAAGGATGAAAAAATTCCTTGAATGGATCAGCCAGTACAATGAAGATGATACTTCAACTCATCAAGGTTTAGATTTAGATAAAAATTCAATGGATGAAGTTTTTTATAAATTCGGTTTAAGTACTTCAACAAAAGATTTTATTGGCCATGCAATGGCTTTGTGGACAAATGATGATTATATACAACAACCTGCAAGGTTAACATTTGAAAGAATCTTGTTATATTGTCAGAGTGTTTCAAAATATGGTAAATCGCCTTACGTATATCCAATGTATGGTTTAGGTGAGTTACCACAAGGTTTTGCCAGATTATCGGCAATATATGGAGGTACTTATATGTTAAATACACCAATTGATAAAATATCTTACACAGACGATAATAAATTTAAAAGTATTACAACAAGATTAGGAGAATTTAGAGCTCCTATAGTAATTGCTGATCCAACTTATTTTTCAGAAAAATGTAAATCAACTGGTAAAAGAGTGATAAGAGCTATTTGCATTTTAAATCATCCAGTTCCAGGAACTGGTGATGCTGATTCTTTACAAATCATTATACCACAATCTCAAGTCGGTAGATCTAATGATATATATATCGCAGTTGTTTCTGCTTCTCATAATGTATGCACTAAAGGTCGTTACCTTGCGATTATATCCACAATAGTAGAGACAGATAAACCGCATATTGAGTTAGAACCAGCTTTAAAACTACTTGGTCCAATTGAAGAAAAATTCATGGGTATAGCTGAACTATTTGAACCAAAGGAGGATGGGTCAAAGGATAATATATTTTTATCTAAATCTTATGATGCATCTTCACATTTTGAAACCACAACTGACGACGTAAAGGATATATATTTCAGAGTCACTGGACATCCTTTAATGTTAACGACAAGGGAATTAGAAGAATAATGATCGAGATTTCCTTATTAAATAAATAGATACGATACATAATATTGAGCATAGTATTATTTTTTAACAAAATGTAAAGGAACATTTTTAAATTAAAAGTAGACAATAGATAAATCAATTATATTAAATTAACATAGTATAAAACTTCACAATTTCAAGTTTTTGTTTACATAGTAATTTTGTTATATTACATGCTGTTATCTTAATAGTGTAAGATATATTGCTTTTCAACATATATCTTTCATCGTGCCGTGAACAAAATAAATTTGTAAAAATTTGAAAAATTAGAAAATTGAAAATGATAAATATAAAAAATTGACAACTAGATAAAAAAGATATAATTATTACATTTAAAAAAGAAGAAAATTGAATAATAAAACAACCAAATAGATTATAAAATTAGAAATTAATAAAAATGTTATTCTTTTCCTTTTTCAAAACTCTTGTAGACCAAGAAGTTACAGTTGAAGTATGTTTTTATTACACATCAAATTCAAGCTAATGTCATTTTTAGTTTTTAATTGTTATCAATCATATTAAAATTAATAAATTAAGCCCAATTAATACATTATATCATCATTGTTTATTTGATTAAGTTCCACTCTTACTAACAAAAATAACTTTATAACTAATAATTTACATCTACCAATTAAATATTTTTTTCCAAAATACGAAAATAATATTTATGATGGTTTTAAAAAAGTTATGAAAATTAAATATTACATTACAGTTAAAAAATGATATTGAACTAAAAGGTACATTAAAATCTGTCGATCAATTTTTGAATTTAAAATTAGATAATATATCATGTAATGATGAAACAAAATATCCTCATTTAAAATCAGTAAGGAATATATTCATTAGAGGTTCTAACGTAAGATATGTGTATTTACAAAAGAATATGGTAGATACAAACTTATTACAAGATGCAGCCAGAAGAGAAGCAATGAGTGATAAACGTTAATCTTACCAGATAATATAAATGGAAACCTAAAAAAAAATAAGAAAAAAGAAAGAAAATAGCCAATATATTTAAATAATGCTTTAATCATGCACATGTATAACAACTCTGTACTTGTATAATAAGAAACAAGAAATTATTTAATTAATGAAAAAATCGAATTTACTAAACATATTTTAAATATTTTAAAAATTTTAAACTATACATAATTAAGTAACATATGTTCTAAACTGTTCCCCAAAATTGATTGTTGTAAGATGACCTCCGAACAGTCAATTACTATTAGTAAGACTATTAGTAATGATTAGTGATACAACTCGAAATACAATTAGTAACGTAATTAGAAATGCAATTAGTAATTAAATTAATAATTGAATTAGTAATAATTAATATATAAACAGGGCATGGTAAAAGAGAATTTACCATTTCCAAAGTTCTAGTTTATATAGTATTTATAATATTTATAATATAAAAAGAACAAGTTTAAATGATAATAAAAAGATTCGATTTTACTTTGCGCTTCCCATCTGACTATAATGAATATAATAATAAGTAATTATTATATCTTGACCAACTCTGACATTATATTACTCACCATCTGACATTGTAATAAACAACATTCCAATATGATTAGGCTGTAATGGCTTCAATAGTGGAACTGGTATCTTTGAGATTTCTGACATGGGATCAATTCCTAGCAGTCGGACGCGTGTTTACTAGTTGTTTCGAGCAACAAAATACATTTATGTATTGTACCGCGTACTAATTGGTTAATTATCTCTTACTATTTCGTTTGATATTGTCGTTAATTTAAATTATTTAAATTAAGAGAGATAGTAAGCTTCATAAGATGTGTCCTGGTTAATTTAATTAATCGATCTTTACGGGTTGCCCGTTGGCTGGCGATATGAGAAATCTATTTGTTTAGTCTGGAGCAGTAATGTAGTAATAGGCTTAGTTTACTAGGTCTCGTCTTTACCGTGGTTAGGGGAGTTTCATCCAGCGACTACAAAGACGACCCGTAATGGAGGCGGTCGGGATAGCACTTGTCTGTGAAGTAATTTGTACATTATCGAATTTTAAAAATGGATAATAACTTTAGTAATTACTTGCTCTTTAATGAGATTGAAGGTATCTTTAGAACCACTAATTATTTTTTTTTCATTTTTTGTTTTCATTTCTTTTACACTGTGTTTGATATTTTTTTTTTTATTGTTTGTTTATTATTTTCTTAGTAAGTTAATGAAAGAATAGGATTACATTACATATGATACCTTACAAAATTTAATTTTATTATTTATAATTTGTATTTTTAATTTAATTTAATTTAAAAATAGTTATACAACCAAAAAAATAAAAAAAAAATACAGATATGGATCGTAATATATATGAAGCTTGTAGTGATCTAATTAAAAGGTATAAATCTTATACAGCGGGTCCTGATGAGGTATTAGCTGAAAAATTAGATCATTTGGTTCCAATACCATTTATGACTAGGGAAGAACTAGAACTTATAGCAAGTAATGATAGAGATCAAGACTTATATACAGGTGAATTAATGCCAGCTATTGATTTAAGAGTATTACATTATTATGCAACACAATTATGTCTTAAAAAATATCCACATTTATTGAATAAATTTGATGATTCAAGTTTAATTGCATTGGGTTTATTGGTTGAAAAATGGGTAAAAGATTTTTTAGTTGCTGAACAGAATAAAAATAATATATCGAAGGGCATACCACAAATGTTATCAAAAATGGTTAACTATGAAGATGATCCTGCTAACATATAAAACTGCATATTACATTATAATATTTCTTAAAGTTATAAAATGAAAGAAAATAAAAGGAAATAAACTTATTTATATATATAATATATATTATTGCATACAATGAACTGCATAATTCGTACTCTGCGATTGTTATTAGTTGTATTATGTTTTGGCTTTTTTGATTTTTTTCAACAGTATGTGTAATTGGCTTCTAAGGCTTTTTCTCTGTATACTTTGATTTTGAAAATTTTATAGACCTTTCGAAATCAAAATTTTGAAAATAAATTTTAAGAAAATTTGATGTGATGAGATGAGATGAGATGCAATAGAATTTAAGTTATGATTATATTAATTTAAATATCATATTAAGGGCTATAACATTATTATGATATATTTTCTTGTCTTCTCTTATGGAAATTTAATAAATAATTTAATAAATATCGAACTTAAACCAGATCTTTACAGAAAGTAGTTTTTTAAAAATGGCTAGAAGAAAGAATTTTAGAGGTAAACAAAAAACATTTGGTGCTCGTGATGACTCCAATGCTCAAAAGAATTGGGCTGAATTAGTTAAGGATAATGAAGAATGGGAACAGTATTATAAAGAATTAAGCATCATTCCTGAAAGTGAATGGGCTGATTTTAAGAAAGCTTGTCAATCACCACTACCATTAACTTTCAGAGTTACTGGTTCAAGAAATCATGCTCAAGAAGTCTTACAATTATTCAAAGAAAAACATTTACCAAATTTGACTGATGTAGAATTTGAAGGTGAAAAAATTAAAGCCCCAATGGAATTGCCATGGTACCCAAATCATTTGGCTTGGCAATTAGATGTTCCAAAGACTGTTATTAGAAAGAATGAACAATTTGCTAAAACACAAAGATTTTTAGTTGTTGAAACAGCTGTAGGTAACATTTCTAGACAAGAAGCTGTCTCTATGATTCCACCAATCTTATTAGAAGTTGAAAGTAATCACAATGTTTTAGATATGTGCGCTGCTCCAGGTTCTAAAACAGCTCAATTAATTGAAGCCTTACATACAAATGAAGATGAACCAAGTGGTGTTGTTGTTGCTAATGATGCGGATGCAAGAAGATCACACATGTTAGTTCATCAATTGAAAAGATTAAATAGTGCCAATTTAATGGTTGTTAACCATGATGCCCAATTTTTCCCAAGAGTTGCGTTACAAGAAAATGCTTCTAAGAATGAAGATTTCTTGAAATTTGACAGAATTTTATGTGATGTTCCATGTTCAGGTGATGGTACTATGAGAAAGAATGTCAACGTTTGGAGAGACTGGACTAGTCAAGGTGGTCTAGGTTTACACAACATTCAATTAAATATTCTAAACAGAGGTTTACATTTATTAAAACCAAAAGGTAGATTAGTTTATTCTACGTGTTCTATGAACCCAATTGAAAATGAAGCTGTTGTTGCTGCTGCATTAAGAAAATGGGGATCAAAGATTAGAGTCGTTAACTGCGATGCTAAATTACCAGGTTTAGTAAGATCTAAAGGTATTGACTCATGGCCAGTTTTTAATAGAGATATGGAAATTAAACAAAAAGCTGACGATGGTGTCTCTGACTCTTGGTTCCCACCTTCTGAAGAAGAGAAAAAGGAATTTGGTTTAGAAAACTGTATTAGAATATATCCACATCAACAAAATACAGGTGGTTTTTTCATTACTGTTATTGAAAAATTAGAAGATTTTGAGGTTGTCTCATCTTCTGAATCAGAAGAACCAGCTCTTAAGAAGAGTAAGCCATCTCCAGAAATTGAAAAGAAAGAAAAATTACCACGTGATGCTAATGAAGAACCATTTGTATTCATTGATCCAAATCACGAAACCCTGAAGAGTTGTTGGTCTTTCTACGGCATTGATGATAAATTTGATAAAAATACCTGTTTGGTTCGTAACGCCACTGGTGAACCAACTAGAGTTATCTATACTGTTTGTCCATCATTAAGAGATATCATTAAAGCTAATGAAAACAGACTAAAGATCATTTACTCCGGTGTTAAATTATTTGTTTCTCAAAGAAGCGACATTGAATGTTCTTGGAGAATACAAAGTGAAGCTTTGCCAATAATGAAGCATCATATGAACTCTGACAGAGTTGTCCCTGCCAATATGGCTTTACTAGAACATTTACTACAAGAATCCTTCCCAAGTTTTGATTCCATCTCAGCCAAACATCTTGATGATGAATATGTCAGTAGAATGGATAAACTAAGTTCAGGTTGTTGTTTCATTGAAATTAAGAGAGAAGGTGATGATAAAGAAAGTTTATTCTTACCAGTATGGAAAGGTAATAAATGTATGAACCTAATGGTCTGTAAAGAAGATGCTCATGAATTATTATATAGATTATTTGGTGTTGAAACTAAATCCAGTGATAATCCAAAAGCTAAAGCTCAAGCCGAAAGATTAGCTAAAATCAATGCTGAAAAGGCTGCCGCTGCTGAAACTGCAAACTAATTTGATATTTTAAATATATAAAATAAAACATTGAATGATACGCCATATATATATATATATATATCATGCTATAAATGTTATAGTACATATAACGTAAATGCTATTAATTGTGTACATTAAAAGAGTAAAATATTCTTTCAAACAAAAAAAGTTCCAACTTTTATAAATAAACAAAGTGAGCAAATTTTGATTCAATATGAAACTATTTTGAACTTAAAGCTACGAATTGATGAATTTCAAAGTCTAGATTAATAGACTATTTACCTAACTATTCTATATCTTTTCCTAAATAGTAATCAATTTTTTTGGGCGAGGGCTGCTTTAAATTTACTTATGTAAAAAAACATTTCAAATTTTTCAGTACCGGCTTGAAAGATTTCGTGTAACAAGATGAAACAAAGAAGAATCTCCGTAGTTTCTATCATTAAATTATTCGGTAGTCATTGGAAATTTGAACATTGGAAAATTATATGAAACAAGAGTAATAAAAATAAGATCTGAAAAAGAAAATAGGAAAAGATTGTTTCAAATTTAAATAGAATAAAGTAAGATTATTTTACAATTAAATGAAAATATTATCTTAACATATAAATGAATTTTACTTTTGTATAATAAATATATATATATAAAGTCGTCTTAAACTGATTAGAACGTATTGCTTCAGAATAACCAATCTCATTTAAATATATAGTTATCAATTCAAAATTATAAAGGAATCTATCGATTCATTTGATTCTTATTAATCAATATTCAAGTAATAAAGTAAATATACATTATAAATTAAACTGTTGATAATATGGGTAAAAAAATTGTTTTTAATATATCAAGTGAGTTTCAATTGAAGTCATTACTTGGTGAAGGTGCATATGGTATTGTTTGTTCAGCAGTGCATAAACCAACTGGTGAAACTGTAGCTATAAAGAAAATAGAACCATTTGATAAACCATTATTTGCATTAAGAACATTAAGAGAAATTAAATTATTAAAACATTTTGAGCATGAAAATATTATATCTTTATTTGATATTCAAAGACCTGATTCATTTGAAAATTTTAATGAAGTATATATTATTCAAGAATTGATGCAAACAGATTTACATAGAGTAATTTCTACTCAACAACTATCAGATGATCATTTACAATATTTTATATATCAAACATTAAGAGCGGTCAAAATACTTCATAGTTGTAATGTGATTCATAGAGATTTAAAACCATCTAATTTACTGATAAATTCAAATTGTGATTTGAAAGTTTGTGACTTAGGTTTAGCTAGAATAGGTAAAGATGATGGATCGGTCGATGCACAACAGGATACAAGTGCGATGACAGAATATGTTGCAACTAGATGGTATCGAGCACCAGAAGTTATGTTAACAGCAGCAAAATATACTAAAGCGATGGATATATGGTCTTGTGGTTGTATTTTAGCAGAATTATTTTTAAAGAGACCAATATTTCCAGGTAAAGATTATAGACATCAACTAATGTTAATATTTGGATTTTTAGGTTCACCAGATGAAGAAAGTTTGCAATGCATAGAGAGTCAAAGAGCAAGACAATATATTAGTTCATTGCCTACATATGAACCAGTTGATGTTTATCAAATTTTTAAGGGTGTCAATCCATTAGGTCTTGATCTGTTAAGAAAAATGCTTCTATTTGATCCATCCAAGAGAATAACCGCTGAAGAAGCGTTAAATCATCCATATTTAAGTGTATATCATGATCCAAATGATGAACCTAATGGTGAGCCAATTCCACGTAATTTCTTTGAATTTGATAATTATAAAAGTACATTAACTACAAAAGATTTGAAGAAATTATTATGGCAAGAAATTTTCTCTGTATGATAAAGAATTATTTAAATAAATAAATAGTTTAGGTTATAAATATAAATAAATACAATGGACAATATTATTTTTAACGTTTTTTTCTTGGAATGTTAAATTAAATATTTTCTTTACGCGGCTATATTATCAAAAAAATTAAAATCTTAATAACGTAAAAAAAACATTGTTACCAAAAATTAAAAATCCTTATGTTAGTTCATAATGTTGGTCAACTATCAATTATCTTTAAATTAGGATATCTTTTGATTATGATCAGTTCTTCACAATGAAATGATGACTCAAAAAAGTAACAACAGATAAACAACTGATAAGAGATACAAAGACGCCAGATAGCGACAGTTTGCGTCTATTATATATATACATTCATTATACTAATACAAATTGGAGATAATTTACTATTTCTTAATGCCGTTTATCTTACAAGTTTATATTGAAAGTATACAATGAAAATAATTAATAAAAAAGTTAACAAAGAGTTCTTAATTAAATAAATTGTTGTATTTTTGTAATACTGTTACTCCAATTTTCTTTTCTTATAATTGAATCTAATGCATTTAAATAATTGAATTCAATTGAGGAGAAATCTCCATTTTTTTTTTTGTGCCAAATCTCACAACTTAATAATAACAACATATTAATATTGAGATTTAAGATATATCCCTTAATATGTACAATTTAATACCGATTCTACATCGAATTTAATAATTTATATACGTATAATAATAATAAATTTGGAGTAAATTATACTTTCAATTCTTTCTTTGTATTCAAAATCTAAATATAATATATTATTATACATATATAGATTTTTATTCGAGATTCAAACCCTTAAAAAACACAGAACAAAAACAAAAACAAAAACAAGAACAAAAACAAGAACAAGAACAAAAATTCAATTATAACTATTATTAACATTAATTATAATAAAGAAATCATTGTACCAATCAACGTTTTAATATACATATAAATTTCGTAATATATATATTTTTTTATTAACAAATACACGTACAAACACAACGAATTGTACCAATTAAAAACATAAAACAAAAAAAAATAATTATATAAATTTGTATTTTAAAGTCGGAGAAATCTGGCTTGGGGAGAGAGAGAGAGTGGGGTTCTTTTTTGTTTTGTTTTTTTTGTTTTTAACATATATTATCTAATTTTAAAATAATTTTTATGGGGGAAGAATTGATATTTGTTATGTAAGATAAGGTATATATCCTATAATATTGTCATACAATAAATAGAATACAATCAAATCTCTTTTTTTTTTGTTAATAAAATATACATCGAAATATTAATATGTTCAAATATACATAATATTTTGTAAATACGTAATTTAATAAAAAAAATTACTATTGTGGAAATTTATTATCGTAGTTTAGTTGAATTAGAAAGGATAGAATTGGAGTACTTTTATTTGTTAAAGTAAGTTAATTTTATCAACAATTTTTAAGAATTTATTTAATTATTATGATATCTTTTATAATTCCAAAATTTTAAGTATTGAAAATATTACCAATAAACTGTAAGAGATTTATCTTAACTGGTATGTCGTTTCTTTTTTTTTATAGAGTTGTGTATATTTATTTTAATAAACCACAACAATACAACAATACAATAAAATTTAAACTAATAATTTATATAATTTTATTATATATAAACTAGTTTATAAATTCCAACTGATTTAATAATTATAATATAATTACATTTTTTTATTTAAGCTCATCGCATTTTATATTTTCATACATCTTTCTTTCTTTTTTATTTTTTTTATTTTCGAATTTCAATCTATTTCAGTTTTTCACTTTTCGTTCCTTTTTTTCTTTTTTTGTAATGCATACAACCTAAGGTATTAATTCATATTTTTTTTCAAATTAAAACAAAAAATATATTTATTTATATTCGTATTTATTAATATTTGTTTTTATTCTTATATAAAATACAAAAAAATATATTATTAGTAAATTGAAAACTAATAAGATCAAATTTTATTTTCTAGAACTGGAAATAAAAAAATCTAAAAGACAACCTTTTTTTTTAAAAAATTAAAAAAATGACAGTTTCTCAATTATTAAAACAAAGGGTAAGATATTTACCTTATTTAGATAGAGTTAAGAATGCAAAAGATTTAGTTCCATTGTTTAAAGATGGTATGTATGTAGGTTGGTCAGGTTTTACTGGTGTTGGTGCACCAAAAGCTGTTCCTGAAGCATTATCAAATTATGTTGAAGAAAATAAATTACAAGGTAAATTAAGATTTAATTTATTTGTCGGTGCTTCTGCTGGTCCTGAAGAATTCCGTTGGGCTAATAATGATATGATTATTAAAAGAGCTCCTCATCAAGTTGGTAAACCAATTTCAAAAGCTATTAATGAAGGTAGAATGGAATTTTTCGATAAACATTTATCTATGTTCCCACAAGATCTAACTTATGGCTTTTATTCAAAAAATAGAACTGATGGGAAAATTTTAGATTATTCTATAATAGAGGCTACTGCGATTAAAGAAGATGGTTCAATTGTACCAGGTCCAGCTGTTGGTGGTACACCCGAATTTGTAAGTGTGAGTGATAAAATTATTATTGAAGTTAATACGAAAACACCATCTTTTGAAGGTATCCATGATATTGATATGCCTGTATTACCTCCATACAGAAAACCTTATCCATATTGTAAAGTAGATGATAAATCTGGTTTAAATTCTATTCCTGTCGACCCAAGTAGAGTTATTGCAATCGTTGAAACAGATAAAGCTGATAAAGTCCCACCAAATACACCATCTGATGATATGTCAAAATCAATTGCTGGTTATCTAGTAGATTTCTTTAGAAATGAAGTTAAATATGGTAGACTACCTGAAAATCTATTACCATTACAATCTGGTATTGGTAACGTAGCAAATGCTGTCATCGAAGGTTTAGCTGATGCTAATTTTAAACATTTAAATGTTTGGACTGAAGTCTTACAAGATTCTTTCTTAGATTTATTCCAAAACGGTACTTTGGACTATGCTACCGCTACATCAATTAGATTAACCGAAAATGGTTTCAACAGAGTTTTCAATGATTGGGACAATTTCATGACAAAAATGTGTTTAAGATCTCAAGTTGTCTCTAACAACCCTGAAATCATTCGTCGTTTGGGTGTCATCGCAATGAACACACCTGTAGAAGTAGACATTTATGCACATGCTAACTCAACAAATGTCAACGGTTCTCGTATGTTAAATGGTCTAGGTGGTTCAGCAGATTTCTTAAGAAACGCTAAATTATCTATCATGCACGCGCCATCAGCTAGACCAACAAAGACTGATCCAACTGGTATTTCTACCATTGTTCCAATGGCTTCTCATGTTGATCAAACTGAACATGATTTAGATATTTTAGTAACAGAACAAGGTTTAGCTGATTTAAGAGGTTTATCTCCAAAGGAAAGAGCTCGTGAGATCATCAATAACTGTGCTCACCCAGATTACAAAGACTTATTAACAGATTACTTACAAAGAGCAGAACATTATGCAACAAAACATAGTTGCTTACATGAACCTCATATGTTAAGAAATGCTTTAAAATTCCATATTAACTTAGCTGAAAAAGGTACAATGAAAGTAGATGCTTGGGAAGAAGTTAATTAAACTTAGGTAAAACTTACTTATTATCGTTTATATTCAATTAAGTAGCCATAAACATCATGAATAACTATTATTACGATTTTATTTGTTATTCACTCAATGTATCAGTAGAAATATAACATAAATGATATGTTATAGTCTGGTAGAATGGAATTTAAAAAATATGGTCCCTAGCGGGATCGAACCGCTGATCCCCGCGTTATTAGCACGATGCCTTAACCAACTGGGCCAAGGGACCTCAATTTTTTTGACAAATCTAGTAATGTGTTTTAGTTCTTACTGATGTTCGAATCAATAACAGGAATCTTATATTGAGTTAAAAGATTAGTTGAGCATATCTAATATGGATGCGCTATGGTTCAGATCTTTTTATCCATAATTTTTTAGCATGTTTTATTATAACTTATATATAAATAAAAAGGATATTTAATTGCTGAAACAAACGGAATATAGACTATATTTCGTATGTTTCGGAATTAATCGAGATATTTCCCGTAGTAATCAATAAATGTTTCATATATTATGGTATTATCGGTTTTAACCCTCTCATTTTACAGAATCGGGTATCAAACTTTGTATTATTGATACCAAATAGTTCTACGAAGATTACGGTAAATAGTAATGGTTTATTATGCCTTAGAATGCATTGCATATCCCAACGAATTTGTTGAAATAGCAAACGTATTCTTCCAAGAAAGATATATAAATACCCATAAATTGAATAGATAAATAATTATGTTTTTAATCAATGTCAAAATACCAGTGAGATTAACTCATAATTCTGTATATTAAGAATAAGTTAAATAAATATTATAATATAATAAAATAAAGAATTTTAAATTAGAAATGCAATCATCTAGTCATAATTAATGACAAAAATTATATCAATTAATCTTGAAATACGCTCAATATGCATACTTCGATATTTCAATCTTTCTTAATTTATGATTTGTAATCTTGACACGTTTATTCTTGGACATTTATCACAATATGTTTTAGCATGTTTCAGATGTGCTTCAGATATTAATTAGAATTTTTCAGCCAGGAAATTCTAAGTCTGTCTTATAACAAGGAGATATTCTTTAATTGTATTATTTAAAATCTCTATTTTCTTGACTTTTTTGTATATTATTTCAGAAAAAGTAATTAAAATTAGGTTATAAACGAGGATAATTTATATAGAAACCAAAAATATTATGATATATATATATTATTATTGTTCAAAATGTATTTTTTGCCTCGCCTTAGCATCAGCCTAGATTGTTTCAACTGAATTGATAACCGTGCTGTTAAAAGATTATTTTACAGGATTTATTGGTGAATGAGTTTAGTTAAAGTGTAGTTGTAAAATAATATAATTTGTAAAACCCTTGACATTTTTAAAATTGTCTAATATAATCGATAATTTAGATATATTACAGAAATATAAGATTTTCATAATTTAAATATTATTGGCTTTTATACATTTGAAAATGGATTGACAGTTTGGTTATTAAGTTCAAATTATTCTTCTCGTATATCTGGATTTAAGATATCGTGCTTCTCCAAATCTTTTAAAACTTTGAAATCTAAAATTTCTTATTGTCTTCTGAATGCAGTTTCTTACTTCAATTTATAAATATCGAATGTATGGCATTGATTGATTATCATTGTCAACATATCTTTCTTATAATATATTATAAGCTGATACATGCAAAATAATGAAGAGTGAACTGGATTAAAAATAATTATACAAAAATTTGAAAGACTTCTGTTAATCCAACTGGATTATTATTATCTAAAGTCTCACCAAAACAATACAGGTTTTGGAATTTCTTAGTAGAATATTTATTTGATGTAACCTATTTATTTTTTGGATAGAGAAACAATACTAATTTAAATATTGGTGTATGAAGTACGATATATATTAATTAAAACAAATCTGTCAGTTAAAATATATGAAGAAATTTATTATCATAAATTTTTTCAATCCATTACGTTCCTGCTCAAACAAGAGAAAAACAAACAGTCACTTTATAAATCACAGCCCAATATCTAAGACAATAATAAATTTCCAAATCTAATTAGTGTATTGAGTGACACTTATACTTAAATTTAGAGAACCTCACTCGGATAGGAAGAGCATAAAAATATTCAAGTAATTTAGTATTATTGAAGTCTTACATTCGAACACTGATAAATATAAATCAGATAAAAAAATTAACATAGCATGAAAACGTAATGAGACTACTTATGAAAACAATGTTCTAAATGTTATTAAAAAAAAAAGAGACAGTCAAATGTTAATCAAAAATTTATGGTCGCCATTTTTTTAGTAAGAATAAAACCATTTATTAAACTTATTTTTTGAAACATACATCTGTTGGAAAGAGTTGAAGGTTTTGTAATATTATTATCTACATTTCATTTTGTTTTAAAGCAATTTCATTAATTCTACAATTCAACTGACATTTTTTGTTATTTCATATAAAATAAGCAATGGCAAAACTCGCTGGAGAACCAATCGCGTAAATAAATTTATTTTATGAAAGCGTGTTATTTTTTCAGCTCGCTGAAAAAATTATGAATTTTTATATTTTAACAGCTTGATCAAATTTTTTAACAGTATCTAGTAACTCTACATATTGCAAATTCTATACTTTTGTTTACTATTATGAATAATTTTTTTATAACGAATTTTTAATTATTTGTTTATTTATTACATGTTTCTTTTTTTTTTTAATTCTTATTTCTAATAATCCTATAAAATAATTTGTTTCATATCCATTATATTCTATTATCTTTTTTAAAAATTCTAGATATTAGATTTCCTTTTAATATATTTGATTGTTCATTTCATTGTATCTGTGAATTTTTATTATTTTGATCTAGATCAAAATTTAAGATAGGTAAAAAAATACATATATAGATCTAATCATAATAATGGTAGGTCAACAAAAGAGTGCTTCTGAGAGGTATCAGAAGATTTCTCAATTGGAACATATTTTAAAAAGACCTGATACATATATTGGTTCTGTGGAAGTCCAAGAACAAGAACAATGGATTTATGATAATCAACTAGATTGTATGATTGAAAAACATGTTAATGTTGTGCCTGGCTTATTCAAAATTTTTGATGAAATTCTTGTAAATGCAGCTGATAATAAAGTACGTGATAAAAGTATGAAAAGAATAGATGTTGATATCGATCCAGAAGAAAATTCTATTACAGTTAGAAATGATGGTCGTGGTATTCCAGTCGAAATCCATGATAAAGAAAAAATTTATATCCCAGAATTAATTTTTGGTCATTTATTAACTTCTTCAAATTATGATGATGATGAAAAGAAAGTTACAGGTGGTAGAAATGGTTATGGTGCTAAATTATGTAATATTTTTTCAACCGAATTCGTTTTAGAAACTGCTGATCCAAAACATTCAAAAAAATACGTACAAAAATGGGAAAATAATATGAGTATTTGTCATCCACCAACTATTACTTCTTATAAAAAAGGTCCATCTTATACAAAAGTTACATTTAAACCAGATTTAAAAAGATTTAACATGGAAAAATTAGATGATGATATTTTAGGTGTTATGCGTCGTCGTGTTTATGATATTAATGGTTCTGTTAGAGATATTAATGTTTATTTAAATGGTAATCTTTTGAAAATTAAAACTTTTAAGAATTATATTGAATTATATCTAAAATCTCTAGAGAAGAAAAGACAAATAGATAATGGCGAAGATGCTACAGAACAAGCTAATATTCCAACTATTTTATATGAAAGAATCAACGATAGATGGGAAATTGGTTTTGCAGCATCGGATATATCGTTCCAACAAGTTTCTTTCGTCAATTCTATCGCTACTACTTCAGGTGGTACTCATATTAATTATATTTCAGATCAAATTGTAAGAAAAGTTGGTGATTTATTGAAAAAGAAAAAAAATAATAAGAAAAACGTCAAGCCTTTCCAAATTAAAAATAATATGTTTATTTTTGTAAATGCTTTAGTTGAAAACCCAGCCTTTACATCACAAACTAAAGAGCAACTTACTACAAGAGTAAAAGATTTTGGTTCACGTTGTGAAGTTGGTACTGATTTTATTAATAAAATTATGAAAACAGATTTTGCTACAAAAATTTATGAAATTGCTGATGCAAATGATACAAATGCTCTAAAGAAATCAGATGGTTCTCGTAAGAGTAGAATAACAGAATATCCAAAATTAGAAGATGCTAACAAAGCTGGTACAAAGGATGGTTATAAATGTACTTTAATTTTAACAGAAGGGGATTCTGCGTTGTCATTAGCTGTAGCAGGTTTAGCAGTAGTAGGAAGAGATTATTATGGTTGTTACCCATTACGTGGTAAAATGTTAAATGTTAGAGAAGCAAGTGCAGATCAAATTCTTAAGAATGCAGAAATTCAAGCAATTAAGAAAATTATGGGTTTACAACATAAAAAGAAATACGAAGATACATCATCTTTACGTTATGGTCATTTAATGATCATGACCGATCAAGATCATGATGGTTCACATATTAAAGGTTTAATTATCAATTTCTTAGAAAGTTCTTTCCCAGGTTTATTGGATATCCCTGAATTTTTGGTTGAATTCATTACACCAATTATCAAGGTTACCATATCTAAACCACGTAGAGAACAAATCTCATTCTACAATATGCCAGATTACGAACGTTGGAGAGAAGAAGAATCACATAAATATACATGGAAGCAAAAGTATTACAAGGGTCTGGGTACTTCATCAGGTCAAGAAGTTCGTGAATATTTTGCTGATTTAGATACTCATTTAAAGAAATTCCATGCTTTAGAAGGTAATGATAAAGATTTAATCGATCTAGCATTCTCAAAGAAAAAAGCAGATGATCGTAAAGAATGGTTGAGATTGTACGAACCTGGTACAGTCTTAGACCCAACTTTGAAAGAAATTCCTATTAGTGATTTTATTAACAAAGAATTAATTCTTTTCTCCTTAGCTGATAATATAAGGTCTATTCCAAGTATGTTAGATGGTTTAAAACCTGGTCAAAGAAAAGTCATGTACGGTTGTTTTAAGCGTAATTTAGTAAGCGAAATTAAAGTCGCTCAATTAGCTTCTTATGTAAGTGAATGTACTGCTTACCATCATGGTGAACAATCTTTAGCTCAAACTATTGTCGGTTTAGCTCAAAGTTTTGTTGGTGCAAGTAATATTTACCTATTAAAACCTAATGGTGCTTTCGGTACCAGAGCAACAGGTGGTAAAGATGCTGCTGCTGCAAGATATATTTACACCCAATTGAGTAAAATTACTAGAAAAATTTTCCACCCATCTGATGATACATTATACAGTTATGTTCAAGAAGATGAAAAGACCGTAGAACCTGAATGGTATTTACCAATTTTGCCTACTGTTTTAGTCAACGGTACTGAAGGTATCGGTACTGGTTGGAGTACAAGTATCCCACCTTTTAATCCTAAAGATATAATTAGAAATATTAAACATTTAATGGATGGTGAAGAAATGGAAGAAATGCACCCATGGTTCAGAGGTTGGACTGGTACTATCGAAAGTATCGACCCTCAAAGATACAGAGTTTTTGGTAGAATTGAACAAACAGGTCCTACTACCTTAGAAATTACTGAATTACCAGCCAGAGTTTGGACTTCCACAATCAAGGAATACTTACTATTAGGTTTAAGTGGTAACGATAAGACAAAAGCATGGATCAAGGACATGGAAGAGCAACATACCGACACTATCAAATTTATTATAAAACTAAGTCCTGAAGAAATGACCAAAACAAGAAAGATTGGTTTCTATGATAGATTTAAATTAGTTTCAAACATCAGTTTAAATAATATGGTTGCTTTTGATCCTCATGGTAAAATTAAGAAGTACGAAACCCCTCAAGAAATTCTTCAAGAATTTTACTTTGTCAGACTGGAATACTACCAAAAGAGAAAGGATTACATGTGTGAAAGATTACAATGGGTTCTTGAAAAATTATCATATCAAGTGAAATTTATTAAGATGATCATAGATAGAGAATTAGTTGTTACTAACAAGCCAAAAAAAACAGTTATCAAGGAATTAACTGAACTTGGTTTCCCAAGAATCAACAAAATAGGTAAACCTTATTATGGTTCTGTTAAAGAAGAAGATGAAGAAGATATTGATACCGTATCAGACGATGAAGGTGATGGAAATGATGAATCTGTAGTTAATGGTCCAGAAGAACAATTTGGTAATCATGACTATTTATTAGGTATGAAGATTTGGTCCTTAACCAAAGAAAGATATGAAAAATTAGCTCAACAAAAAAGAGAAAAAGAAATTGAATTAGAAGAATTATTGAAATTATCTGCTAAAGATTTATGGGTTATTGATTTAGATGCGTTCGAAGAATCTTATGAATCTTTCCTAGTTGATGATGAGTATGCCCGTAATGATGATAAGGGTAAAAAAGGAGGAAAAGGTAAACGTAAGAGAGGTGATGACGATGACTACAATCCTAAAGCCAAGGGTAAAAAGACTAAGAAGGTTTCCAAGATTAAGGTTGAAGATCCAAACTACAAGAGAAAGTTACTTGCTCCATCTTCTAATGTTAAAATAAAGAAAATTCCAAGTAAAGTAAAGGTTGAAACTAGTGTTGAGCCTAGCGCAACACTGTCTGTTGTTCCAAGCGAAACCCCAGCTGTCAATGTTAAAACAGAAGGTGATTCATTAAAGAAGGATGAATCAAATACCAAACCGGATGCAGTTTCAACCACTTTGTTCGATAAAACAGATGAAGCTGAATCTGAATCTATCGGATTAAGTGCTTTTTCAAGTAAATTCAAGAAATTAACTGAAGACTTTGATAATGTCAAGAGCAGTGATATCACTGACAAAGGAGAAACTAAATCTGATATCAAAGCTGCTCCAAAGAAAAGAACAAAGACAACATTAGTGATATCCGATGACGAAGATGAAGACGAGGATGAAGATATTTCTATGCATGAAGATAGCGATGTCAATAGTGATCTAGATGACGATGTTCCTTTACAAAAAAGACCAGCCAGAGCTGCTAGATCAGTTAGTAAAACATCTTATGCCGAACCTATAGAATTATCTGACGATAGTTTTGAAGAAGAAGAATCTGGTGCTGAATCTGATGAATCTTTTAACGACGATTAGAAATAATAACATTATTAATTTTAAAATAACTATTACAAACGGACCAAGAAAACAATTTCTAAAATTGATTTAAAATCATGATACCATAATAAAACTTGTTAATTTAAATTAATACAATTTTTTTTATAATGGAAATTCCAAGAAAAAATTTTTATCTAATTTATTTAAAAGTAGAATTGTATGTAATCACGTACTCTAATGTAAATTAAATTAAATTAAAAATATAAATATATATATATATATATATTAACTACTAGTTATAGTTTCCTTTATAACATTTTCTTTTAGTGTCTATATTTCTTTTGAGAATATAATGTGAAATAAAATACTTTTATTTACTTAAATAGAAATTGAGGTTGTTTATATATTATTTTTCTTTTTTTCAATACAATAAGAAGCATATAGTGTGTTGTCGCCATTGAGGTAGTCTTCAGTGTATATTACTTCAGAATATCAAATTATTATATCATACCACATCATTATTTAATTATCACTATAATATTTTATTTTTATTGAAGAAAAGTATGTAGAAAGTAAAACGGGGTGAGAAAAGAAATGTTGTACAGACCAACTATTTTTTAAAAAAGAGCCTTTGTACGATAAACACTCTACATTGCTTTTCACATATTTTTTGATTAACCAAACCAACTACGGTAGATTATTAAATAAAACCTTAGCCACTGCTGCGAATTAGAAGAATATTAAATTTCAAAAAAGTAAAAGAAAACCAAGAATGTATTATTTCTACGTGGTGGTTACAGGAATCAAACATTTGGGCTACGACAATATGCACCTGTACGGATATACAACACGAAATATAAAATTAATTGCAAAATAAAATATACAAATTTTTACTGCGACATAATTCTAATGCTAGCTTTGCATCTCATTACTATTTTCTGAAAATCAAGCTTGATTTTAATACCACCACGAAGTGTTTTCTAAATCAAATTAGTAATATACGTAGTAAATATAATTTTATTTTGATGTACTGAATCGTATAGACAAAAAACACCTAAGACTTTAACTTCTAAATTAATAAAATTTCAAAATATTCAATTTTCCAAAAAATAAATATTGGTAACTTTTAGATAATTAATTAATTGAATAAACAATTATTAAATAATACAACTTATATACAATCATATTAAAATTGTTAACATATGTATGATTAAATTTAAAAAAAATGAGAAGTTAAATAGAAAACTTGTGTTGTTCTTCTTTTATTTTTTTCCACTCTTATGAAAACTTTAAATATTTCTTACGATGCCGTCGGGTTGGTATTAATTGCGGTACACGAACAAGTACTTTTTTTTTCTTTTTTTTTATTATAGTAACAATAGCTAAATTACTTGATTTTGTCAAACAAATCCTTCTTTTATTTCAATTACTTTTTTTTCAATGTTTTTTAATAATAAATATATATATTTTTTGATATTTTAAATTTTAATTGACAAAATTTCAATATTTATATTCAATTGATATTAATTTAATTTTTATCTGAATATTTTTTTGAAATTTTTTTTTTCACTGAAACAGACAATCGAATTAAGTATAAATCGAAAGTGCTTCGAGTTTGCAAAAAATTATATATTACTCCAAAACAAAAAATAAATAATAATTATTGCATTGAAACAATTTAATTAGAAAAACACACATTTCCTAAATTATATTTAATATTCAATATGGTTGAACAATTGCAATCGAATATTGATGTCGGTGATAATTTTGAAGGAATTCAAAATATCGTAAGCGAAATTAAGAACACTCCTACAACTGACAGTAGTCAAGAAAATGAAGAACCAATCACTGGTTTAAATAGAACTAAAACTAGTATAGATATTTCTGAAGATAAAATAAGTAATATTGGTGGCGGTGACGAGTCTATTTCAAGACAACGTAAAGAAGCTACTTATGTCGGTTGGAAACAAATCGGAGGTTGGGAAGAAAGAGATGCTTTAACCCCAGAAGATGAATTATTAGATTTAAATAATGACACTCCTTTAGCTAATTATATTCCTGATAAATTTTATGGTGATTGGTATCATAACGTTGCTATTTATGCTATTGGTGGTATTTTATCATTTGCTATAGGTTATTTTAAATTACCTCTTGCAGTTACTTTTTTTGTAATAATATTAAGTTCAGTTTATTATAGAATTTCTGCAAAGACGTATAGAGATAAAATCAGAGATTTAGTGCAGAGAGAATTCACAGTCCAAAATATTGAAGATGATTATGAATCTATGGAATGGATTAATAACTTCTTAGATAAATTTTGGCCAAAAATTGAACCAAATGTCTCACAAATGGTCGTTACTCAAGTAAATGAAGTCTTAGCAACAAATGAACAAATTCCACAATTTATTAAAGCTTTATGGATAGATCAATTCACTCTTGGTGTTAAACCCCCAAGAATAGATTTAGTTAAAACTTTCCAAAATACCGACAATGATGTTGTTATTATGGATTGGGGTATTTCTTTTACTCCTCACGATCTAACTGATTTAACTGCTGTTCAAATAAAAAATTTTATTAACCAAAAATTGGTTGTCAAGGCAAAAATGTTTGGTTTCACTTTACCCGTTTCTGTTTCAGAAGTTGCATTTAAAGCAAGAGCTAGAGTAAGTATGAAATTAATGACACCTTTCCCTCATGTTGAAACTGTCAATATTCAATTGTTAGAAGTTCCTGATATCGATTTTATTGCTATGGTATTGGGTGATTCAATTTTTAACACTGAATTATTAAATATACCTGGTTTAATGACCATGATTAAGAAAATGGCCAATAAATATATGGGTCCAATGTTGTTACCACCTTTCTCGTTACAATTTAATATTCCACAATTATTATCTGGATCTGCTTTGTCTATCGGTGTTTTAGAAATTACTGTTAAGAATGCTAAGGGTATTAAGCGTGGCTCAACTCTTGTTGGTGATTCAGTTGACCCTTACTTGAATTTTGAAATTAATGGTAAAGACGCAGGTAAGACTAGAATTGTAAGAGACACTTTAAACCCAGTCTGGAACGAAACTTCGTATATTCTATTAGATTCATTCACTGACCCCTTATCAATTACATTATGGGATAAACGTGAAAAATTAAAGGACAAAGCCCTAGGCAGAATTGAATACAATTTAAATTCTTTACATGATGCTCATTTCCAAAAGAATATTAAAGCTAATTTGTTAAGAAACTCAAAAAGTGTCGGTGAATTAAACTTTGATCTACATTTCTACCCAACTCTTGTTCCAAAAATATTACCAGATGGTTCAGAAGAAGGGTTACCTGATCTAAATACAGGTATTTCGAAGCTAATTATAGAAGAAGCTTATGGGTTGGCTGAACCTGGGAAGAAGATATCTGCATATGTTGAAGTTTATTCAGTTGGGAAATTGTTATTTACTACAAATTCAGCCGAAGGTATCAACTCTATCAAATGGGATAAAGGTTACGAATCAGTCATTATGGATCGTAGAAAGACTAAATATAAAATTGTTATAAAAGATAGTAAAACTCATGAAATTATCAATAGTACATTACAATCTTTGAATGATTTAATTGATAGAACAGAAGTTGATAAGAAACGTATTCCATTATCTAACTGTAAAGGTGAACTAAAAATCACTACTTATTGGAAACCTGTTGCTATGGATCTTGGATCCAGTTCTATTGCTTACACACCTCCTATTGGTGTTGTTAGAATCTTCATTAATAAAGCTAACGATCTCAGAAACTTGGAAACAATTGGTAAAATCGATCCTTACATTAATGTATTAGTGAATGGTATAGCTAAAGGTAGAACCCCTGAAATTGCCCAGAGTCTAAATCCTATTTGGAATACTGCAATTTACGTTGCCGTTACATCTCCTAATCAAAGAATTACTCTAAACTGTATGGATGTTGAAACTGCGGACGTTGATCGTTCTGTAGGTAAATTTGACCTAAAAATCTCAGAATTATTTGAAAAAGATGAAAATGATAAGTATAAGAAAAAAATTAATGATAACATATTAGTTAACCGTTTGGTGAGTACAAAAGGACCAAAGGGTACTATTTCATACTCAACATCATTTTACCCAGCTTTACCTGTTTTAAGTTTAGAAGAAATTGAAGATTTAGAACAAATAAAGAAGGAAAAGAAAGCTTTATTAGATAAGAAATCCAAATTAAATGAAAAAGATTTGACTACAGAATTGAAAGAAAATTTCAAACATCAAGAAGATGCTATACAAGATATGGAAGATATGTATAGCAATAAGCAACAACTAGATTTAGATCAATTAATTTCATACAATTCAGGTGTCTTATCTATCTCCGTTTTAGATGGTGAATTACCAACGCCTGGTTTATATGTTCAAGCATTTTTTGATGCCAATTCATATGCACGTTTTATTAGTCCAAAAGTATCTACTAGAACTGTTAAAACAGGTTGGACCGGTGATGTTATGATTAAGGAATTAGAATGGTCTATTACCACATTAAGAGTTACCAAACATAAAAATAATAGCAAGGCGGAAGAATGTGTTTGTGAAGTTACTATTCCAACATTGGAATTAGTTAAGAACTGTTTTTACAGACCATCATTTTTAAGCTTGACTGGTGCTAATACAGCTAAATTAATGGTTCAAGTTTCTTGGTTCCCAATTGATACCGATTCATTACCAGAAACAGATTTAATCGTAAATACTGGTGATTTAACAATCAATGTCAATAGTGCTGAAAACTTAATATCATCCGATACTAACGGCTTTTCGGATCCTTTTGTCAAATTCTATTTAAACGATGAAGAAAATAGTTTCTACAAAAGTAAGACTCAGAAGAAAACCTTAAATCCAGTTTGGAATGAAAAAGCGAATGTAACTTTAGACAATAGGGTACACGAAAAAATTAGAATAAAAGTTATGGATTGGGACGCTGGTAATTCAAATGATTTAATAGGAAGAGCTATCATTAATCTATCTGACATCAAACCTACAGGTATAACTGAGTTAGACATTCCTGTAACTGGCCCTGAAGGACAGGATGGTGGTGTATTACATTTTAGTTTTGAATTCAATCCAAGATATACCATGACTGCTAAAAGAAAGGAAACCAAGGTAGGTGATTTTGCATCTAAGAGTCTTGGTACCGGTTTAAAGGTCGGTACTTCTGTTGTAGGTGCTGGTATTGGCACTGGTTTGAAAGCTGGTACTACTGTGGTAGAAACTATTGGAAGTGTAGGTAAGTTCGGTAAAGGACTATTTGGTAAAAAGAAGACTGCTAAAGTTGACGATTCCTTCGAAGAAGAAGATTAGAATTTATCAGAACTCATTATGTAACGCATATATTCAAAAAATATTTCAAACTTAATGTATATATAGTTACTAACATTAATTAAAATTTATTTATTTTGTTTTATCTAGATATTTAAATGAAAGTTCAAAAAGTTAACTTCTACCTAATAGAGAAGAAATTTTTGCAATTTGGAATGGGTAACTAGTTTGCTTAACTTTGTAAATTGATGTGAAACCAGCTACTAAAATATATAATGAAAACGATAGAGCAAGTGGCATTATAACATTAATAACTCTTGATGCATATTTGTCACCGCTTAGGAATTCCTTTAGAGGCTTTTTACCTGCTACTAAAATAACCACAACTACAGTGATTAAGGAATATAAAACAGCAACGATTTGAGATTCAATAGAGAATTGAGATTGTAATTGAGCTGGTAAAAAGTACATAATAGCACCTTCTTTATCAACACCTGCATATCTTGGATGTTTGATGGTATTATACATATAACCACTAATCATTAAAATCAAAAATGAGACAGTCAATGCTGCTTTAACAACGTTGGATTTGAATAAAGTTAAAATGAAATGTCTATATTTTTTAATAATAAATACAACAGTGAATGTAGTAAATACAGTCCATAATATTTCAGAGTAATCTGTTGGTTCGTGATATTTAATATCATAGATTTGAGTAGCAGTCTTAACTTTAGATAATAATTCACCAATTCTAACTTCTTTACTATTTGTTTGAATTGTGAATTTTTCAAAATCATCAGCCAAACCATCTGGCCTAAATAGTATAAATCTTGGGACATCCTCAATCTTATAATATTTAACCAAATCTGGCATGTTACGAACATCCTTGATATTAACTTCAAAAAAGAATAAACTTTTTGAACTTTCAACATTGGATTGGCCTTGTGGATGGTCTTGGAACCACGATCTAACAATAGATTTGTATTCAGAATCGAAGTCATTACAAACTGTACATTTAACTCTTGCATCACTGGCAGTGAATAATACAACTATGTATGCGTCTCTCTTTGTGTTTAATAATTCTTCTTTATTTTTATCATTTAATGCGATAATATGATTAGGACTTTTGGAAGCCAACTTAGCTAATTCTAAATTAGATATACATTGTGCTGAGTTAATTAAAGAAATAAACAACAAGCTTAAAACTTGAACAATCGATGTTGAGAATTTCATTTATCAAAAAATTCGATTATTATTGCTGTTATATGTTCCCTTTTAATAAATGAATGAATAAACAAAAATATTTTAACTAATTAATGTATTAATATGTTTTAATATATATTATATGTTCACTTAATCAAACTTCTTAGTCCATAAATTAAATTTCAAATTTGTAGTGATAACAACTCTCAATTTAATCCTAAATTCACTGGCCTACTTTACAAAAAGAAAAATAAAAACTAACGAAAAGATACTATAATGTAATACCACATATTAGAAATGTTGATTTATTGAAATTAGCCTGTGTACCATAATAATTACCACTCTAACATTTAGTGTAACAAAAAGTTAATTATGGAGTCTTTTTTTTAAAATATAATTTTACTGCTTGAAAACAGTAGTATCCGGGTAGCAGTTTCATATATGGAATCAAATTCTACAAGTAAAATAAATGTACGGACATTTATGATAAGACATTTCAATATATAAGTTGTTGATGTGAAGTAATATAATAATACCAATCAGTTGACACAACTCATAAAAAAATATGATCTTAAATCATATAAGTCATGTTATCAATCAACCTAGATATCGGTTCATAGTATTCTCAAAAAATATAAAATTTTAAAGCAGCTTTAAAATATAATTTCATGTCTATTTTCACCTCAGCGGCAATATTAATCTATCTTAAATGAACATAATTGTTTTTTAACAATAAAATACACGATAATTGAAGAACAACAACTATAATTACATACACAATATTTATCATTTTATTGAAAATTAGACATATTTTATATCACTTATTAATCGACTTTATCTTTTACTCATTGGAATATAAGTTGATTGCATAAAAAATGATAATTCCTCAAGTCATATTCATGTTAACTCTTTGAAAACAACAATTAAGGCGTGCAACTAGGCTTACACGGTTATTCGATAATTGAAAGTGGAATCTGATTTTGATATAAATCGAAAAGAACACTTCATTTTAATATTTATAATAATAATTTATTAAGGTTAATCATCATTTTATTAATATTTTAGTTATATTGGGGCTAATAAAGGTACAAAAATCATCCTAAACGAGACCTTTAATTTTTAACGGCCAGCCTAAAAAAAAAATCAAAAATCAAAAAACCGTAATATCGAACTAAAGCAAAAAAAAATTAAGTACACTATAGAATTTATTAAATTGAAATGAAAGTTCTTCTCCAGATTCATTTATAAATTACCTTATTAATTGATATATTAGAATTAATCATTAAATAGTTACCAATTATATTAATTATTGAAGTTTATAAGTGTCTAACGTTGACAACATCAATTACTTTTCTCTTTTGTGTTTTAGTTTACCTTTTACTTTGCCTAAAAATTCTGTATACGTTCAATTAAAAAACGATTTAAATCTTCTATAAAGAAATTTTAAATTAAAAGATAATGCCAATCAAAACTCTAGAATCATATTTATTTGAAAGAGGTTTAGTTGGATCTTATCCAATTGACATTTTAAAGAATGCCACTATTGGTATCGATGTAAGCCACTATTTATCAAGATTAATTAATAATAAAAAAAATAATAAATTGAATGATGCAATTGGTGATTTTTTACCAAACAATATTACTAATTTCTTAGAAAATGATTTAAAAATTTTTGAAGAAAATAAAATTACCCCAATTTTTGTTTTTAATGGGTTATTAACAGTTAACCAACTGGAATTTTATAATTCAAACTCAGATTTCAATGAAGGTGCTGTTAATAATTTAGAAAATGTTAATACAAATATATTCTATAACAAATTCAAGATTGCAAACCATAGAGATAAAACTTGGAGATCTCATGAGTTATCATTAAAGAAACACGACGAAAGTTATATTGACGAACCAATGACTCCAAGTATAAATGAAAATTTTAATTTTAATAATAATATTGTCTTATCAACTAATTTGAAGAATTATTTAATTAAATTTTTTATTAAAAATGAAATTAATTATCAAATTGCTCCATATTCCTCATGGTTACAACTATCTTATCTTTACGATAATAGTTTCATTGACATCATTTATGGTCCAACTGATTGTTTGTTATTACCAAAAATGGAAAAATTCATAATTGGAATGGAATTTTTGAATAAAGAATTTAGATTTATTGACAAAATTAAGATCTTAAAAGATCTAGATTTAACAAATGAAGAATTTATCGATATTGCAATGACCCTTGGTAATGATTTACAACCATTAACTTTACCACCCTTAAATGCTATTAATTTACCAACAAACAAGTTTCAAAATTCTCATAACAATGGATCAAACAATAACTCAAACTCTGTTGTGGATATTGCAATTGATATGGTTTATAATTCTGGAACAAATTTCTATTTATATCAACTAAACAATATGTTACAAGATACGAAAAAGAAGAATTTAACTTTCTACCAAAGAGGTTATTCATCTTTAAAGAATATGCCCGTTTTAACATCTCAAGGTAAAGTTCAACCATATTCGGCCACTATCAATGATGGAATTAGCGGGAATATCCAGAACGAAACCAAATCAAACGACAAGGATTCCAAAAAGCAAGATTCAAATAATGGTTATACAACGACACCTGCTGAAATTCCTAACGACGTTCATGATTTTATTGGCCAACAATTACCAGCTGAATATTACTTCTACTATTCGATTGGTTTAATTGATTCTCAATTACTAGAAACTTTAACTTCTGGATTTTATTATGAAGGTATACCATTAAGTGGTGTCCCTAGTAAACCATTCAAAAGTTTAATGAAAAAATCTAATGAAACTTTTAAGAACTTAGAAATTGGACTTTTAACTTCTGCTATAAATAGATATTATCAAATTAAATCAATCAAAGAGGTTGTTTATAATAATGTAACTGGGGATCGTTTTGAAGAAGTTCAGTTAACAAATAAAGTAACACCAACAACTTTTGAAACTATTAACAGAATTGTTGTTAAGACAAATAAAGAACAAGAATTCAATATAGCATCATTTTTTAATGCAATTTCTGCATCAAAAGACCTTTCTCATGATTTTATTTCAGAAACTGTATTATTTCCAAATTCAGTCCCAACTAATGAAAAATTGAATAATAGTTTCGATTTATTGTCAACTAATTTATTAAGAGAGTTATGCTTGCTAGGATTTTTTGAATACAATATTACTCCTAAATCAAAAAGCATACTACCAACAAAATGGGGTCAAATTTTATTGAAACTTCCTGAAATGGGTATAAAAACTACAAAATATTCTGTTATCTTAAATTTATTAATGTTTTTAAAACTTAATGTTATGAAACTTACAGATACTGAACAACATAAAATAAACCAAACTTTATCAAATGCAACACTGCGCTCGTATCCAGAAGAGTCGTCATATATAAATATATTATCACACTTATTTATTTTATTTCAACTGGATATCGATAATTCAAATAATGCATCTGGTAATAACTCCAATTACCATGGCCCAATTGATAAGTCATCTTTGGTTTTTAGAGATCACTTCGATTACATCAATACAAATTTAAGAGAACTTTTCGAATCCGTATTAGTTTCTTCCTTGACATCTGGTGAATTTAACAGATTATCTTTGAGTAGTAATTTGAAATGGAAAAGTCATGTCATTGCCAACATGCCATTTAATGATTTAAATATCAACACATTGATGTCTATGATGTGGGTATTATTTTTACAAAAATTTTTGCATAATGGTAATACTAAGACAGATGCTTTAGCCTTCGTTTCATATGAATTTAAAAGTTTGAAAATTTCATCTGATATTGAAGAAAAATTCCAAGAATCTATCCAATACTTAAAAGATATAGTAATTGTTCTACAAGAATTAAAACAATTAGAATTAATTAATTCTGATGAATTTTCTACTATCGAAAAAGCATTAAAATTTGCAGAGAATGCTCTTTTCTCGTCATAGTTATAGTAATGGATATAATTTCTACTATTTTGATTTATTTCAGATTTACACTGTAATAATATTATATAAGTAAATAGAATGTGCAGTCTAATATAATGAACTTTTAAAATCACACACTTGTATAAATGCTTGTTTTTGGTGTTTAATTAATTTATCATTTTTTTATTATCTTTTTAAATTTAAATCAACATATAATTGATTATATTTATATATTATTAACTATTTGAGATTAAAGTAAACTACCCTAAACTATTCTTATTTTAATTATTGATTAAATGATTGTATTTGTTGGTTTAATTGATCTAATTCACTATTTTTATCAATTAAATATGATTCTAAGACATCGACTTGACTTTCTAAGTTTGATAAGTCATCTCTTACACTATTCAAATTAGTTGGATTTTTTGGAATTTTATTATTTAAATTTCTTTGATATTGTAATTCTTTAAAATTTAACAAATCTTGTAATTGTATTTTAATTTGTGCAGTATTTGTTTGTTTTGAAACTTCTTCTTTCACTCTTAATAATTCTAAATCTAATAATTTTAATTCATTCTCTAGAGAAACAGCATCATTTGGGTTACCTCTTGGAATTTCATTCAAAATTATCGGTTCTTTATTATTAGAGATAGTTATATTACTAGTTGAAGGAACATTATTATTTGGTTGAACTTGTTGATTAATTTTATTAGAAGTGGATGTTGAAATAGCACTTGATCTTGTAACATCATTTTGAGTAGATGAAATATTATAATCAATTTGTTTTTTATTGATAATGCTTTCTAAATTTTTTGGTACTTCGCTTGGAATCAATGCACCAACATCATTTCTTTGTCTTAAAATATGAATAAAATATAATGTTGGATCTTTATTAATTGATTGTGAACCAGATGGGTTCATTAACATCCAAGTTTTATTTATATCAGACGTTCCTATATTAAAAAATTTATTTTTCAAAGCATCTGTAATTGATTGTAAATTATATGAACCATCAGTATTTGAACTTACCATTGATAATAAATTTTCATAATAAGATTTATCTTCTGGAGAAATATACCAATCAATTTGTGGGATATCATCCTTTTTTGGTAATTCACTATTTGCTTCTTGTTTTTGTTTTTGTCTTTCTTTAACTAATTTAACTTTACTACCTGGAATCAACCAATCTGGTAATTCATCTGGTACTTGTGAAATTTTTTTATTAACTAAATCAAATATCAATCTCATACAAATTACAAATTCTTCGAAATCTAAATTATCATCATCATCAATGTCAGCTAAAAACCAAATTTTATTAAGTATAGAAGAATCTAATTTTGAATTATATAACATTGGTAAAACTTGATCATGATCAACTTTATTATCAACTGGTTTTAAGCCAGTGAAAATTTGCCAATATTTTTTAATTTCAAATTGTTCTAACTTAGGCATAGTTCAATCAAGATAACCTATTGTTTTATTTTCTCTTTTCACAATTATATATTAACAAAACCTGAATTATACAAAGAATATATATCAATAATATAACATTTTTTTAATAATATTCAATATTTTAATATATCTAATATATCTAATATTGCTATATATTTTATTTTCGTTTTCTTACTTTTCGTTAATTTTTCAATATTTTTAAAATTTCAATATTTCTTTAAAATTTCGTTGTACGGATGACCTTAATTTTTTTGTTCATAACAGGTTTTTATAAAGAAAAGTGATCATTGTATTGCTGTTACTTGATTATGAAGAGGTTAGTGGTTTGTTAAGATATATATTTAAAATTAATAACAATGTCTATATTATTATTTTGATTAGAAGTTTTCCTATATTTATTTGATATTGAAATAGCTTCAATTAAAATACATTATAGATCATTTTATTAATAGGGGTGCCATTTCATATGTACAGTTCTACATTATTTTCTCTGTGTTACTGTGATAAATGCATTTTTTTATAAGAGAAAACGAAGAAATTACCCGGAAATACAGGTTTAAAGACATTGAATATACAGAGTAACATCACAAATTACGCTGAATTAGTGTATACCAAACATCTAGTTAAATAACACATTAATGACATTATAGAATCAGGAAATTGTTTGAAATGAACTTCAATCAATTTCATCAATTTCATCAATTGGTAACCTACTATACTCATCGTAAAATTGTGGCAATGGCTCGAGTCACAATGAAAATTATATATCAAGAAAATGAACTACATTGATCTATACAAGTTCTTAAAACTTTTATAGATCCTGTGACACTTCGTAATAGTAACTGTTTACAATGATTAACTTTTTGGAAAACATTAATATTTTCCCGAAAAGAATAAATTTGTTAAACTTTTTAAAAATGACGAAAAATAATTAGTGTTATAAATTATTATTTTGAATATATATCTTCTTGATTTTATTAATTATTTACAGATTTTCATTATTGAATTTATATTTCAATCTCTTTGCACAGTTGTAATGCATTTTTTTTGTGTTAGATATTTTTTTATCCTCTTCTATCTAATTTGTTTAATTTTCTTGCAGTCTTTGCATTATTTCTTGTATTTTGTCCCCTAACAGGTAATCCCATACTATGTCTTAACCCTCTATACGAACCGATTTTTTTCAATCTTGCTATATTCTGTTTCACAATACTCCTTGCATCACCTTCAATAGTCATATTTGATAGTTCACTCGTGATTCTCATCACTTGTGGCTCCGACAATTGATGCATTCTCATCCAAGGATAAAAACCTAATTTAGAACATAATTTTTCAGCAGTATTCAAACCCACACCATAAAATTTAGAGGCTAATGCAATTTTAATTACTTCTTTACCTTTGAAAGCCTTACCTAAAATGTGAACAACCATATTCACTTCTTTATTCGTAATTCAATTATTAAACAAAATACACAGCACAATGCGAAATTTTTAACTGTGCTAATATAATTTAAGTATTGTATTATATTAATTAATCTACAGTGTGACCTATGATATACTTTACAGTTAAATATTTTACTGAAATAAGTTTATTTTTAATCTTATTATAATATCATTATTTTATTAATAGAGTAGAATATTCTTAATCTTTTCGTTTTTCTTTAACTTTTTTGTTATGGCTCTCTTTATTATGGAGATTTAATCCATAAGGATAGAACCGGGTAACAACAAACCACAAAAGATCACTCAGATCGGGGAGCTGCAAGATGTGATAAGAGCAATTGATGGCGTTGAGTTGATCAATTGATTAACTTATTTGAATCATTATACATTATATTATATAAATACAATCATATTATTTCCACCAGGGCAACAAGATACTATCAATTAGAATATAATGATAGACTTATACATATATAGATAACATAAACATATTTAATTTTAATTGAATTGGTATTTTATTTCGTGAATGATATATTTAATTATAATCTAGGAAATATTATAAAAGGTAGATATAACTGTTAAAAAAGATATTAAAAAACATATTTTAATTTATTTCTCATTTCAATTCAAATTGTAATGAAGGATTGAGAAAAAAAAAGAAATCACACAAAGAGTAATCATTTATACTTATAAGTTTTCTAAAGAAGCAGCGAATTCATCTAATTCCTTCTTAGCTTGTTCGTATTGTTCAGATAATTCTTCATGTTTTCTTTCCCAATCATCTCTTTCTTCTTCTAATGCAGCAACTTTTCTTTCTAATTGTTCTGATTTCAAATCAGTTTCTCTTAATTTTTCAATTGCTTCTTTTAATTTAGAATCACTTTCTTCTAATTCTTCTTCTAATTGTTGATTCTTCTTGGTGAAAGTTTCATTGTTAGATTTCAAATTATCAGAATCTTCTAAAATTTGTTTAGAATCGTTTAATTTATTTTCTAAAGTTTCTAATTCATTCTCTAAATTTTCATTCTTAGTGGTTAATGATTTAATTTCATTTTCTTTATCAGTATTATCTTGTTCAATAGTTTTGAATTGTTCTTTTAATTCTTCATATTTTTCTTGCCATTGTTCAGCTTCTAATTTTAAATTACTTAATTTTTCTCTAACTTTATCCATTTTTGTAACTATGTTTTTTTTTTAAATTGTGTTGTTGATGTATTTGATTTAAAATTAAAATTACACAAAATATAATTGGAATTCCAAATAAAAAAAATAATATGAAATAAGATCAAATTATATATATAATTTAAAAAGGAGAAGAATCAAATAAAAATAAATATATTACATAAAATAAAATAAAAATAAAATTAAGATATTATATATAAGACCACTTAAACAGTTTTAAACGTAACAATTAAAAAAAAACAAAAAAAAAATAAACACCAAATCAAATAAAAAAAACAAACTTAAAAATAATTTTTCAAAAATTTAAAACAAAATTAAAACCATTTTTCAAAATTTTAAGTAAAGTACTAATAATTAATATTCAAATTTTTATCATAAGCAATTGAATGTTGATAAATAATTTTTGATATTAAATGATTTAACAAATCAAGGCTGTTTTAAATAGTTTTTATGTTATTAATTTAATTTCTTTATATTCAATTTATTTCTTTTGCCTCTATATTTCGAATTTTTGCATATTCGTTCTCTAGTATTTTTTTTTCGTATCTGTTAATTTTTCAACATTTTTTTTTTTGGTGTGTTTTCTTTCTTTTATATAATAAAAATAGAGTATTTATATACGATGTTGAAATGTATTATGGTAATATTTTTTATTATATAATATGTATAATAATGTCAGTAAATTATAATATTTTATTCAATTCATCTAATATTAATTTATGTGAATGTAATGATTCTTTTGTTAATTCATAATAATTACTAAAATTAATATTCATTGAATTTTTTTCAAATTGTTTTAATTCATTAATTAATTCATTATCATTTAAATTAATTAAAATTTGGAAAATTATTAATGAAATATTTTTAATTATATTTTTAATTTTATTATCTTTAATTAATAACCAATTTTTTAAATTATTAAGATACCAATCTTTAATTTCAATTATAGTTTCTTTATTAATTAAATTCTTATTATTATTATAATTAATACCAATTAAAATGTATTCAATATTATTAAATTTAATTAAATTTTCATTTATAAAATTTAAATTTTTAATTATTAATTCTTTCTTACTAGTTAAACCAATATTTTCAAAAATAAAATTTTTAATTGTATCAAAATTAATATTATCTTCAATTATATTCTTTAATAAATTTAATTTTTCATTTTCATTAAAATTAATTATTTCAATTAATTTTTTAAATTGTTTAATTGATGTCATATTAAAACCATAAACTGAGAATATACTATTAACTAAATCAATTGGTATACATTTCTTATTACCATTAATTAATTTTTGAAAATATGTATCACATTTTTTAATAATATATTCATTCGATTTATTTAAAAAAATTAATGTTGACATACATTTAATTTGTTCATTTGTCAAATAAATTTCATTAAAATCTTTTGGCCAATTAATTTTATCAATTAATGGTAAATATATTTTTTCAATAATTGATTTTTCATTAATCGTTTTATTATTTAAACGATCTATTTTTTGTAATATATCAAGTCCCTTATTTAATCCATACCAATAAATTGAATTTTCTTCGAATTTAATTGAATCATCTTGACTTAATGTCTCTAAAATCTTAAATAATCCAATAAAATGAGTATTTTTTTGATATTTAGAATCACCTAAATAACTTTCGATATCTTTTAAAATTGTAAATAAATCAAGTCCATTTAATTTATTTAATCTTAATTGTTCACATATTTTATCATAAATATATTCACTTTCATATGAAACTTTGTATAAACCTTGTGAATTATGATTTAATAACAAAATATCTTGATTGTTACTAATAGTTAAACTTCTATCAGTGAATAAAACATTAGATTTATCTTCAGTACCATTCGAATTTAAGATAAATAAAGGAATATGATATGGAATATCTTCAATATCATCTTGCTCACCATTGTAGTATCTATGTTGAGTTAATTTAAATTCAACTTTGTTATTATCATCCATTGTAGAAGTAACATGTACAATCGGAATACCTTTTAATCTAACCCATGTACTGAAATAATTAGAAATGTTTGCAGATTTTAAGGTCGATCCAACACTAGTCCAAATATCAATTGGCTTAATAGACTTTATATGATTATTGTCGTCCTTAATAAATTTTTGTAAACCATTTTTTAAATTATCATTACCAATTGTAAGTTGAAGAGATCTTAAGATACTAATACCTTTGGCATACGAATGCGCATTAAATATATCACTGGTTTGAGTAACATCGGATCTTACGGAACGAACAGATTGATCGTAAATGCTCAATAGTTCAGGATTATTAATCTCATTTTCAATAGTCGAATAGACATGTTGATGTAAATATTCTATAGAATTCCAATAATTATCTAAATCGCCCGATTCTTCTAATACATTACAAGCTAACCAGGTTGCAAAGGATTCATTGAACCATAAATATTCCCAAGACTCGAATGTGATATAATTACCAATCCATTGATGAACTAATTCATGAACAATCAATTGTTGGCATTGTTCTCTTATAGAGTCATTTGCTAATGCTTGTGGCGGCAATGTCAGATGATTCATTAAAATAGAAACCATACCAAAATTTTCCATAGCCATATCAGATAAAAATGGTAATAAGACAAAATCTAATTTATCTAATGGATACTCTTTATTAAAGTATTTTTCAAGAATTGGTAAATATTTTTGTATGGTATCCAATGTAAATACAGTAAAATTGATATTGTCAGGAGCAAATACACTTACAGGAATTTTGTTACCTTTCATAGGCATGACAACTTCTGATTTAATGAAATCAAAATCACCAACAGCAAAACCAAAAACAGAAGTATTCATTAATGGAGTTTTCTTGAATGTAACCTTTTTCCAGGTAGTTTCTAGTGGTTCTTCACTTTCAATACTGGTATTAGATATAGTTTTAAATTTATTTAGAGTTTCTAATTTTAATTGGATTGTGGTTTTCACAGAAGGCTCATCGATACAAGGGAAAATACATTTCGCATACTTTGGTTGACAATGTGTTGCAATAATTATATTATCTGATGTAGTAGAGTCTCCGGTAGTTTTCATAAAGTTCGTTTTGAATACACCATATGTTTTATCTTGATGTGTATTAATACTTATTAATTTACCAACATATTTAATATAAACTTTGAATTGTTCATCATCGTTAGAGATTGGTTGGTCAGATTTAAAAGTTGTCAATTGGTTTGATTTATCTTCATTCCACTTCAAACGTAATTGTTCGTTGCCAGATGTATCTAATGTATAGGCTTCAATTATACTTAAATCTTTTGTGTGTAGTTTGAATTCTTTGAAGTTGTCAGAATTAGTTGTCTTTAATTTATCGTTCCTTTTAAAAGTTATTACAACAGAAGAATCAATTTCGTTTTTTTCTGGATCTAGTCTAAAATTTAAATCATAATTTAATGGAATTGCTTCATTTTCGAGGGTAAGTAACCCCATAGCTGTTGTGATGGATTGAACAGACATGCTGTTTAAGTTATCTTCTCTTTGCAATTGGTTTCACCTAAACAATATTATTGTAATGGATTTACTTAACAAATTAAATTATATTAATATAACAAAGTGAGATGTAACTTTAAATACACTTCAATTATATTTTTTCTGTATTATCTGGTGATACCCATAAAACTAAATTATACTGTGTATCTTTTACTCATCTACTTCTTCAGCATATTACATAGCTACCTTTCAATGACGATTTTTTTTTTTTTTCAAAATGGAATTAAGCACCATTTACCGCTTTCGAAATTAAAGGTTGAAATAATATCAGAAATTAATTTTGCGATGAGTTATTATAAAGTTATTTCATGCATTTAATGATCAGTTGAAAAACACCTCCAGATACACTAAAATACAACCTCTTTCGTTTAATGATATTAACACATTATTTGTAATTTCTGGAATATTTACAATAATAGCATTACCTTTTTAATTCGAATATTAATTGGCATTTAACAAGTTACGCGTAACTAATACCCTTCAATCAAGACGTTGTCACTGAATTATTAACAATGGTTGCTTCTACTGAGTTGTATGATGTCCTTGGAATAACCCCAACTGCTGATGAAACAGTAATAAAAAAAGCATATAGAACATTAGCATTGAAATATCATCCAGATAAAAATAATTTATCTGATGAATCAAAACAAAAATTTCAAAGAATAGGTGAAGCCTATGCAATACTTTCTGATAAAGTCAAAAGAGAAATGTATGATAAATACGGAACCACTGATCCTAATGAAATTGAAATGATAATAGCAAAGCAAAAGCAACACCAACACCAAAATCTGAAAAATGCAACCAATATATTTGGTAATGATCCTTTTTTCAATAATCCAGAAGGTATGGAAAATTTTGGATTTAGAGGGTTTGGAGGAATGGGAATGGGTGGTCACTCAGCTGGTGATTTATTTGCTCAATTTTTTGATAATACCAATAAGCATAACGCACGTTTTAATCAAACCTTAAACAACGGTTTTAGTAACAACTTTTCTAATTTTAATAATTTTCAAAATACAGGTTCATTTTTTGATGCTGATAACACTCCAGCAGAAAAAGATATATCTGATGAAAGAAATCTAAGAAGAGGTCCTGATATTAAACATACCTTAAATTGTACATTGTCTAATTTATACTATGGTAAGAAATCAAAGCTGCGATTAGAAAGAACAAGATGTTGCCAAACATGCAAAGGACATAGAAGTTTAAACATTCAGACATGTAATAAATGTAATGGTATGGGTTCGATATCAGAATCAAAACGCATGGGTCCAGTGATTCAAACATTCACACAAACATGCGAGAAATGTAGAGGAAGTGGTAGATTCATTGATGCTAAAGATTTATGTATAGATTGTAGTGGTGATGGTTATATTAATGAAATGAAAATTTTTGAAGTGGAAATTACTCCAGGGATGGTAGATGGTCAACTGATAATATTGACTGGTGAAGCTGATGAAGTGCTAACAATTGGATCAGGTAGTGAGAGGGTAATACCAGGTGACATAATTTTGACAATAAACCAACTGCCAGATCCACATTTTGAGGTTGTTAAAGAAGCTGATTTATTGTATAAAAATTTTAAAATTAGTCTTTTAACCTCTCTATGTGGTGGTAGTATATATATAAAAGGACATCCTTGCGAAACAATGATAAAAATTGATATTATCCCTGGAGAATTGATAAAAGATGGGTGTATCAAAACAGTGGATAATTTAGGCATGCCAATATTAAACACTACTTTAAAACCTCAAGATGAAGAGGTAAACATATCGACGATGAAAAAAGGTAATCTACTAATTCATTTCGAAATTGAATATCCTGAAAAACTAGAAACTGATACAGTAATTGAATTACAAAATGTTTTAAATAATGATAAATTTGTACAAAAACAGATTGCTGAAGAAGAAGAAAATATTGAAAAAGATTTGGATGATATTATCGAGTACGAGGAACATGTATTCAATGGTTTCGCTCCAGAAGATACTAAATTAAAAGATTTTACTAGAAGCTCCAAAGAAAGTAATGACAATGATAATAACGAAAACAATGTTAATAAAAGACCAAAAAGAGAATAATGAGATATATCCAAGAGACACAAACTTAGAACTATGAAAGACATTTCAATAGCAACTGTGTAATAACTTTCAATATTAACAAAAAAAGAAAGAGCTATAAGCTGTCATCTTTAATAAAAATATGGTTATTGTTTAATGGTTTTAATAATATATTCATTTATCTATATATGATAAGTATAGTATTTGTATTCCAGGGCACATGGCATAATGTTAGAAAGTTAATACACATTTCAGAACAAAAATATTAAGTATAATTTAGATCCTTTATATTTATAAGTTTTATAAATTTATATTTATATGATAAATTTCTATTTGTCTATATCTTATTCAATTTTATTAATAATTACCCTCATCTTCATCATCAGACATATCACCCTCTAAACCAACTTGGAATTTAGATCCAAATTGTTTTAAATTATCTGTATTAATCAATGGATTTTTTAAGTTTATATTTGCTCTGGTAATACTACTTCTAGGCGATCTTATTTGATTTAAGTTAATGAATGAGTTTGATGGGTTGCTTGAATTTGTTGGAGAACGTGAAGTGTTGCTCGCAGACAATCTTTTATTCAAACTTGTATTGGAATCTCTTCTTATGATGAATGGAGTTGATAAATTTCTTTGTAACTGAACTTGAGATGGGTGTCCTTGAAGAGAACTATTGGTATTATCAGTAATTTCATCTAATAAGACATCGGCATATGAGTAACATCTTAAGACTTTACTACTAAATTCTGGTGATCCCAAAGGTGATTTCAAGTTATTTAGAAAAGTTGCTGAACCAATGCTACTGTCTGAAGCTTCTGAAGAAGTTTGTAATGATGGAATAGATGTGCTGCTATCTAAATTTGATGCTGAAGTATATGAATATGACCTAGATAATGTATGCGGTTTAGGAATATGATTATATGAATCACTTGCACTTTTTATTTTATATTTTTCGAAATTTATTTGTTCATCTGTAGCAGATTCTTGATTATTATTATACAGATTATTTGAAGAATATGATCTTGATCTCCCTAAGGCTAAATCTAAACCTAAAGTAGATGATGGCCTCTCTGGTACTAGCATATCAATATCATTTAAACTTGTAGTAGAGTCATTTACTATGGAACAACCAGCATCTAACATAGGAGGAACGAAATTTTCTAAATGCCTATGATGATGTGGAGTTGTAGAAACATTATTAGAACTTGTTAAGTTTGATGAAATTGATGAAGTACTATAATTTGAGGAGACTTTTAATAAATTTAAATTACCACTACTATATTTTCTATTATTCAATGAAATAAAACTATTTTGTCTACTTCTCATTAAATTTGAATCAGTAAATGAAATTGCATCATCATTTTCATCAGCATTTAATAAATTCAAAGAACTTCTATTTACTAAAGGAGTATTTGAATTTAAAATATGCACTTGTTCTTCAACATTTCTTTCAAAAATCATTGAATTATCAACATTATGAACTTGATTTGAATTATTCACACTTTGTGGTCTTGATAAACTTGCACCTGCTTCCATTTTCAATTGATTGATAGTATTGTTATATTATTATTTACTTGGTATGTCTATGACTGAAAATAATGTTATGCAACCTTCAGGAGATTATTAAAGATGGTAATTGAGATTCTGGTTATTGACAAAAAAAAAAATTTAATTTTTAAAATTGAAATCTATAATGTATTTATGTATACCAGATTATATCTCTTAATTCAATTTCAGTTAATCGTTATATATAATAATATTAAAATACAGATCTATATATATATATCAACATATGATTAATATATATTTAAGAGAATAATGAAAAAAAAAATTAACATGTATATGATAATTTTAATCAAATGGTTATCATTAAATGGGAACTAGATAATTTCCTAAAAAGACTATAGCTTGTAACTCTGGAGTTTTCTCAAAAAAAATGAAATTTCAAAGTTAATATTGTATGAAGAAAATACTATGAAATTATAAGTAGACTATCAATGCTGCCAAGGAAATGTAGACGTTAAAATAAAAAATTCAAAAAATATTTTATTGCTCCTACAAAACCTCAGTTTAAAAACACATGAAAAGAAATACATATTGTAAAGATTTATACTATTATAAGAAGTAGTAAAAAACGCATTAAAGTTACAATTATTTGCAATACGAAGCTGACAGTGTAATATAACAGTATAGTACTATATGTTTTTCATATAACAAAATTATTACTGAATAAAAAACATGTTATAGTATTAAAACATATTAAAGACACATCTTATAAGAACTAAGCCCATATTTTCCATGTTAATTATCTTACAATGATTTTCTTGCACTATAAATTTGCTGTGTTATAAATTATAATAATTTTTCGAAATTGTTTTTCTTTTTTTTTGGGCTTTTTGGTTTTTTGTATTTTTTTGATAGAAGAATATACCTGAGAAATATTTAATTGTTCCGCATTTAAAAAAGTTATTCCGCGACTTCAAATAATATATAAGTAAAAAGAAAAGAAAGAAGATATAGTAGCTTATAAAAAAAAAATAAAGATATTTAACCACAGAGTTGTTAACATACCATAAAAAACTAATATAGAAAGAGATAATTAATATAGAGATTCGTAATTTTCACAGTAAGTTTTAGAATTTATATATTAATATATAAATTCTAACATTCCGTCTCATTTTAAAGCCATTTACAAGATTATATACGTACTAACATATAATTAAAAATATGTAAAATGAAAATTTATAATAGTCCTGTATACGCTTCATCAGTTGTTTCTACATGGCTTTGCTTATTTGTTAAAAACACATATTCGTTGCACTTAGAAATTTTTGTAAGAGATATAAAATTGAAATATTTATTCTCTCAAGATTAATATTATACTAGTCTATCTACTCTTTATGAAAAGAAAAAGTAAGTAGAGTAAATCTTAATATGTTATATTTCTAATTATATTTTGGCTGCTACTTTAATAATTTTATGAAAATTGTTTTGAAACGTTATCGTTTCTTTTTTTAATTGTGTGAAGATTCAAATATTTTCTCTATTATTAATGTAGGGTTCAATGTTTTTGTCAAATATTTTTTTTACCTAAATTTTTGTACGCTGATTTTATTATCAGTTTTTTTTTTTATTTAGTGAAAATAGTGTATTTTTTTTTAAATTCTTATTTTTACACAAAGAGTTAAAATGAGTTAATTTGTAATCATATTATGTTGTTTGCATTAATTATCTTTTTTTGTTTATTCACCAGTGGATTAATTCGATAGCCATGTGTTATAAACATTTTTATTTCACAATGAATATCACATTTATTTATATTGTTCAAAAGAATAGTAAATTAGTTTAATTTTTGTTTTAATATCTCTCGCAATGTTATTTTTCAACTGTTATATTATAAGGTGTTTCGGTTATTATATTGGTTACAATCTAAAGTTTATTTGTGAAAATATAATATGATAGAATGTATATAAACAACATGATTAAATTCATTGATTCAATGAGTATATCTTAATTAGTCTATTGATATTTAGCATACAACAAAATGAGGATTATAAGTTCTACAATTAAACTAGAACAGAGTTGAATAATATATATTTAAGATTTAAGATAACAATAAGTGATAGTGTTCATAGTTATATCAGATTACTGCGTCAACATTTATCTCTATATTTTTGCGATTTAGGGGATGACAGTTGAGATATATATTTAACCATAAAAAAAAGGTGCCGTATTTTAATTGTATAACATTATGGTTTATAATTGTGAGAATTATTATTTTAAAAGAGCAATTATCTTTCTTTCTTTCTTTTTTATTCTCTTACAATTAAGCTGTTCTATCGTGCACATGTTGAGTAAAATATCTATAAGGTAGTATTACAATTAGAATGTTAGGATGTAAAATTTAGCAATTGTAATTAATGTCACTTTTATTTTATTGTCTTGATAACCGAATCGATATTTTTCTACGTCACATGGGCGCAAATTGCTTGTTGTTCTTGCAGAAAATATATATATTTAGGGTTAGTAACCCTATTAACCCTATCAATTTTAAAAAGCATTGGCTTAACCCGAATCTTACATACTCTATTCATTGTTATTAGGAATAAATTATAGATATAAATGAATTATCATAAAATAAATAGTATGAAAGATATGAATATACCTTGTCATAATAAACAGGCCAAAGAATAAATTAAAGTAATTTAGGATCCTGATCAATTGATTATTTTTTTTAACCATAAATGATATAAATGTTAAAGTTTAATATTCATAGCAGATTGATTCTAACAAAAAGATTATTTTCTTCAAAGAGTAAAAAAATTATACTAGATTCAAGTAATTTAGAATTCAGTAAACGTAATGATGTTATAATCAAAAATTTAAACCATTATTATCCTTCAATTACAAATATAGATAATAACCCGATCTTTAATAAATATAACAAAACTACCATTAAACAATTTAATATTGATCATGCAAATATTGTTGATGATGAAAAAGATTTAAAGTTATCAATTTATGGAAGAATTAAAAATATAAGATTTTCTGGTAAAAAAATTTGTTTTATTGATGTTTGTAATAATTTTAATACACAATTACAATTAATTGTTAATTATAACAACATTGGTGAAATAAATGATATTGATTCATTTTATGAAAAATTACATTTTCTTAAAAAAGGTGATTATATACAATCATTTGGATTCCCTGGGTTATCACAATCAAAATTAAAAATGTTATCCCTAAAATGTGATCAGATACCTGTAATATTATCCGCTGTACAATTACCATTACCTCCGAAATTAAATGATCATGATAAGATTAAAAATAATAGAGTTATTGACTATCAAGTAAATGGTATTTCGTCGATGTTAATAAGGAATTTAATTATCAAAAAAATAAGGGAGTTTCTGGACAGTAAAGATTTTGTTGAAGTTGAGACTCCAATTTTATCCAGAAAAAGTAATGGTGCAATTGCTAAACCTTTTAAAATAAAATCAAACGAAAATACTAAAAATAAAGGTTTAAACAATCATATTGACAACGACAATGAAAGCTTGCAGCTTAGAATAGCACCTGAACTGTGGTTAAAAAGACTAGTTATTGGAGGTATTGATAAGGTCTATGAAATTGGGAAAGTATTCAGAAATGAAGGTATCGATCAAACTCATAATCAAGAATTTACTACATTAGAATTTTATCAAGCATATGCTTCAATGGAAGATTTAATAAAACAATCGGAAGAACTATTTAAATACATTATACTAGGTTTATATGATCACTCGCTACTGAAGTATGATACGAATTGTGAAAAGATTGTTAAATCTTTATATGAAATAATGAGTGAAAATAACTGGAAATTTAAGAGAATAGATTTTCTGTCCACACTTTCTAAAGAACTCAATAATAATGTTAATTTCAATACACTTGATTTAAGTGATCCTATTAAACTGTTAAATATAATCCCTGTTGATTTTAAAGAAACTTATTTTCCCAACATGAAAGACAATAAAATTTCCCCACAACAAATTTTGAATAAATTATGTTCTCATTACATAGAGAAAAAATACTGTAATACTTTGTTGCCAACATTGATTTGTAATCACCCTTCTATAATGTCACCTTTAGCTAAAACTGACCAGATAAATAATGTCATTTCAAAAAGATTTGAATTATTTATAAATGGTTCAGAATACATGAATGCTTATGAAGAAGAAAATTGTCCACAATATCAAATGGACAAATTTCTGTCTCAATCAAATTCTAATAGATTATATAATGATCAAGAAGCTTTATCAGTAGACGAAAATTATGTGAATGCAATGAAATGGGGCATGCCTCCAATTGGCGGTCTTGGTTTAGGTATTGATAGACTATGCATGCTGCTATTACAAAAAGAACGTATTGGAGAAGTTATATCCTTTGGAACTGTTAATGATGTAAATAGACAATAATATAACTAAATGTTGTAAATAGTTAGTACTGAAATAAATAATATTCTATTATCTGATATAACTTTCCGAAGTCATAGATCAGTTTTGAAACTATATAACCTTCAGAAAGCATCGTAGAAATTAAAATATACTAACTTTGTTTTACGCGTTTTTATGTTGCTGAAGATATTAGGCTTTATTGGCAGTTCGTTACTTATAAAAGTTAAAATGTATCAATATTTAACCAACACTTGGTTAATTAAATGGCTAGTTAGAAAAGTAATAGAAATTTACTTAAGAAAATTGAAAGTACTTTCAAACTAAATATATATATATATATGTATATATAATGCTCCCTCCAACTGTTGAGCCCTCTTTAGATACAATTCATACACAAACATACTATTCCAAAATTCCCGATGAGATTCTGAATGGTACTGAATCACCAGTAATCTTGGGTGTTGATGAAGCAGGTCGTGGTCCTGTAATGGGTCATATGGTTTATGGTATCAGTTATTGTACTAAGAGATATCAGGATGAAGTTTTAATTCCAAATTATGAGTTTGATGATTCCAAAAAATTAACTGATGTTATTCGTCGTAAACTATTCGAAAAAATGTATGAACCAGTTGACAAAGATAGCAAATTGACTGAAATCGATGGAGTTGGTTATGCAACAACCGCCATTACTCCTGTTGATATTTCAAGTGGTATGTTAAGATTTCCACCTTCAAAAAATTATAATTTAAATGAACAAGCACACGATGTCACGATTGCTTTGATTCAAGGTGTAGTAGATTTAGGTGTAATTCTAGATCATGTATATGTTGATACAGTTGGTCCTCCAAATACTTATCAAAAAAAATTAGAAGAACGATTTCCAGCTATCAAATTTACAGTTGCCAAGAAGGCGGATTCTTTATATTGTGTTGTCAGTGTTGCGAGTGTAGTAGCAAAAGTAACTAGAGATATATTAATTGAGAAATTAAAGAGGTCAGAAGAAGAGAAAACAGGTTCAGGTTATCCATCAGATCCAAATACAGTAGCTTGGTTACGTGAAAACCAAAAGCCATTATTTGGATGGCCCCACAATATGGTTCGTTTTTCATGGCAAACATGTAAAACTTTATTGAATGATGATAAATATAAAATAGGAAGTGTTCCTATTGAGTGGGAAGAAGATTACATTGTATCGAAGAAAAATATGTCTCAACAATGGACACCAGCAACTTCGAGTGATGTCATAACTTTGGATAACTGGTATAGTTAGTGAAAGGCAATAACTTAATAAATTAAACACATCTTACATTACAATTTTTTCATGCATTTATCGATCCATATTTTTTAATATATAATACCAAGATTAAGATTATTAATTTATTTTTAACAATTTGCTATAACTATATATATTAATTGAATATTAAAATATTTTAACGGGCATTTTATTTATTAACTAGACAGAATTTGACTTGTTCATAGTCAATTAGTAGTTAAGATTGTATAGTTATCTTAATTATCATTCGGTAGTTACCCGCGCGTCCTGCCTTTTTAATATTCCAATTTTTTAAAATTAAAATGGAAATAGAAGATTTTATCAAAATAAGTTAATGAAATAACCAGTCAAGAATTAACTTACTTCATGATGTCGATAATTTAGTTTTAGATATCGACAGTTTCAATTAATTAATAGATTAAATTTAAGTTTATTATATTGCAAATATTTTTATTAAAATTTATATTACTTTATTGTATTTTTGTAATAGCTATGTCTTATCCACGAATCAAACCAATATAAATATAAAACAATTGAACAATGTTTTCCCTACCATCTTTTATTTTAAGTGACGAATCCAAAGAACGTATTGCTAAAGTTTGGACTTTAACCAATTCTGCTGCTCATTATGGTTGGATTCCATTCATTCTATACTTAGGTTGGGCTAATACATCTAACAAACCAAATCTATTCAACTTGTTATCTCCATTACCAAGTGTTTAGAAAATATGATATTTTGTTTGAACTTGCTAATGCACATTTAAAAGTTATTGTAAAATGAGCTATGCATAATGCATTAAAATATAAAAAAAAGCATAGAAAACAGCTTTCAAATGATCAAGGATTACCTGTATTTAAATAAAATTAATTGATCATTTTTGTCATATCATTTATCTAAAGTCATTGTATATAATAGATACCTATATTTAATTTAATAATAAAAGGTTGATTGAATCTTAATGAACAAATTATTGTTATTATACTTTTCCCTTAAATAAAAAAAATATATAAATATATGCTGTAATATATTGATTGTTTATTGGCATAAACAATAGAAAAAAGACTTTTGAATAAGATTTCTTGTTTTTATTTATTATTTGGGTTGATATACAAAAGAGATAAAATTATTTAACATTTTCTATATAACAATTAAATTAGTAACCGAAAGTGGCTAATTGTTTAGCAGCTTCACTTTCAGCGGAAGCAGCATTAGCAGCAGCAACCTTCTTGTTGAAAGCCTTCTTCTTGGCGTAGAATTCAGCAGATCTGACCTTTCTCTTTTCTTCTAACTTGGCAACAACATCTTCGTATTTCCAACCAACAGAAGTAGATAATTTAGATAATGTAGTGTATTTTCTACCTGGCTTTAATCTTAAAACTCTTAAAGCTTGTGGAACAACAACTCTCTTCTTCTTGTCATATGGAGGTGGGATACCTTCAAAAACCTTTAAACGTTCCATGGCAGCCTTACCACGGGCAGTCTTGTGAGAAACCATACCTCTAACAGCCTTGTAGAAGATTCTAGATGGGGCTCTGAAGTGGAATGGACCACGGGTCTTGTTGAAAGCAGTAGCTTTTCTTAAGTAGTCGTGGTACTTTAATTTGTTTCTGAAGAATTCACCAGAGATGTTTAAAGATTCGGCTCTGACAACGACGATCTTTTGACCGTTTAATAATTGCTTAGCAACAGTAGAAGCTAGACGACCGACTAAATGGCCCTTACCTGTAAAATAATTTATAATTATTCAAAATATCATAATATAATTAATAATAAATGATGGATGAAAAAATTAAAATTTGTTAGTAAAAATTAATTCAAATAATTAAAATAATCTTTATTTTCAAAAACAGAATTATTTCAAATGTATTTAAAAAATTGATGAAAATAAACTGAATCAAATTCTAATATTATGTAAATATTCATTGTAGCTTAATGATCTCTAACACTTTCCTTTCTATACTTTTCAAATCATAGTTAATTTTAAAATTGTATATATCTTAATAATCTTGAATATAAAATCTTTTAAATGTATATATAACAAACTTGTAAATTTCCTTTGATCCTCAGTATAAACCAGAGTATTCATCTAAAAATTATAAATATCTAACTTAGTATCAAAACAATGAATGTATTATCGTCTAATATTAAATATTCTTTTATTCTTGAATGTATTCTTATAATCTTCCACAACTGACTGAATTTTCAATAATTTTAAATGTATCACATATAATATAGTATTTGTTAACATAGTATCTTTTCTGTTTCATATCCTAATTTTTATACTATAAACATTCATTTCAATTTCGTTAATCTTACACTTATCTTTATATATATCATCAAAATAAACCATTTGTAAAAAATAAATTCGAATTTTTGTATATCTTTTAAGTTATAATAAAATTTTGTACATACCATCAATGACAACGACTGGTTCAAAAGTGGACATTTCTATTGGTTTGTTGGTTGTTGTTATCTTTTTTTTAAATAGGAAGATATGAACAAGATAAAGTAATATAATATTTAAATATTAAATACACTAAATAAAATTAATATATAACTATATTATTATAACCTATTATTGAAAGAAATCTATAATAATTTTTCATTACAAGGTATATAAGTTTAACATAACAGAAAAAAACAATAATAAAATTTCAGAGTACAGTGCAAAGTGAAAAAAAAAAAATTAAAAAAAATAATTTAATAATTTTAATTTTCACTAATAAACATATGTATAACAAAACTTAATCATACAAATTTTTAATATTTTCAAAAATTTTCGTTTCGATTTCAAATTTTCAAAAACTTCAAAAATTTCAAGAATAAAAAAAAATGAATTGAATTGAGTGGAAGAATAATTAATTATATGTATTCAGAGAGAGATATTGTATAATAATAGTATGTGTAATATTAATTAATATATATTGTAAAACAATAATATGATTTAGTATGTGGAAATTATCTCTATGTAAATTAATACTATATAATTAAAAACGGTCTATCATATAATTTAATATCCTACATATATCATGAGATTAAATCCTTAGTATAATAGCTTTACATATATTTATATACAGTAAGATACTCTGCTAATATATTTTTATTCATGAAGAACTCGCAGAAAGTCAAGAGAATAAAGAATGAGTTCAATAGTATATACTACTTGAATTGCCAGTATATTCTTGATATACGTATAAAATATAATGATATTTTATATAATTTTACTGTGAAGAATTGATTGATAGACAGAGAGTGCGTGTGTTTGGTACTAAAACAAAACTTATTTATTATGTATTTAATGTAGTTATAGTTAAAATTTAACTTGTGTATAGAATATTTTTATTATGCAAGAGAATTTTTCAATTTTATTTAATACTATATTTTTTAACTAGAACAATTTTGGTAAATAATTTATAATTTGTATATATTATTTTAACTATGTTAAATTCACTATTGAACATAGTAAAATAATATGTGCACATGACTTTTAATTAAATTTAATAATAAATTAATAAATTATTTTTTTTTTGAAACTTTGAATATTTTCTATTTTATTCATTGTTCGATGCTTTTTTTGTTTATTTTTTAAAACTTTTTAATTTAATTTTCGAAAAGTTTAAAAGACGGTTGGGTGTTTGGGTGTTTCGATTCGTATGCAGTCATTCATTTTGGATGTTCGTTATTTTTTTAATTTTTCGTTCTCTTCGCTGTAGTAACATTTTGGCCTCTATATAAAAAATCTCTATAAGATGCTCTATAGTAAAGAACAGTGAATAAATTATAATGATCAATCAATGAGTATATTACCTTTTATCTTCATTCAGTTTTATTAAGCAACAACTTGATCGGCATAGAATTTACAAATATATTCACCTAATGTATTCCCTTTAATTTGTCGTTTATTTTTAATTCTTTTATTCATATTAATTGGATATACTTCAGTTGTTGGAAATTCAATTATTGTTCTTACTTGTGTCTCATTTGAATCTATATCAATATATTGATTGGCCATTACTCTTAATTTTAACATGGCTTCTCTTAAGAGATAATGGCTTCTTTCATTTGAACTTTTGATTTGTGTATTACGAAACATAATTTCAATACCATTGATAAATATTAATATCCCAGGTTTTTTAATTGATTTTTCATTAATTGAATCATTCTTTTGTTGCTCTTTGAATTTATTAATAGCAATTAATTGAATCATTTTATTTATATTTATTAATAATTCATTTAAATCAAGACATGTTGTAATTCTAACGTTTTCATATATATTATTATTTTCTTCAGAAACTGGGACTATTTTTTGAAATTGAGTAATTGGAAAAGAATTTGTTGCATCAATATAAAATAAACTCATAGAATAATTCAAATCATTATCTTCTTCATTCTTATTCATTAATGTTTTCGCAATAAATTCGGTAACTGCGTATGTAGAATCAGGTATCCATGCTGTAATTAATTTTAAATCATTAAATTCTGTGATCATGTCATCGGGATTTTATTTATAATCTTAAAACAAATATTAAAAAAAGGTTCTTTCTGACTTTGTTATTATACTGAGTTAAAATTGAATTTAAAATAATGTAAAAGCAACAGAATCTATTTTATTGTAATATTTTCAATGTTCTAAATAACAAATCGATATGACTATCTTTTCTATTAGAGCATGTTCAATGTTGATCACATCTTAATTTTTTAAATATTAAAACTTACACACCAAAAATGATTAAAAGCGGTACAGTAATTATAAACAATACATTTCATTTCTCCGGCAATTCTTATAAAAAGATAAACCTTAATTTGATTGTATATTTACAATAAATTTATTTAGTCTAAACTTAATATAAAACTAGGAAATATATAACCTAAATATTATCAGTATATTTATATTAAAATTTTTAATTTCTATCATTAGTTGTTGTGATTTTCGCACTTTCTGTATCTAACATCAAAGTAGGATTACTCTCTGATTGATTATTTGATCTCATGTTACTTTGACGCTTCAATGGTGATGAATTTAAATCTTGCATTTCATCATCACCAACATTATTTGCAGAATTGCCATTAATTCTTGAATTTTTATCAACCTCGATTGCGGGTGTATTGTTTACTGAGGTAAAATGCATTAAATTCCAAACATTTGGTGAACTAATCACGTTCTGAGATCTTGAATGATCCGGTGGTGGGATAATAGCATTACCATTCGGATGTAAAGAATTTGTTTTACCAAAATCTGCCTTCTTAGCAAGATCATTCAAATCCTTATTGCTGATATTTGTTGGAATCTGAGGTAGTGATAATTTTGGAGATCTATTTAAATTAGACCCACCTCTTTCCGGTGTATAAGTCTCCATCGCCGTTACATGAAACGATTTCGTTGGAGAACGGAAAAACATATCATTAGATGGTGACATACTAGGTAAAGCAAATGGGAAAGGTAGCATTTTTAGAGTAGAACTTCCTATAGATGGCTTAATGGACTTAGGTGTTTGATTTGTGTTAATATCGTACATTATGTTATTTTGTTTATCAGCAGGAATTTCAATAGATTTATCAATGGATATATTTGGATTTGTACTTTGATTATATGAATTTGTGTCAACATCTGATTTTGGTATTGAAGCAATTCTACTTGTTTTACCGTTACCATTTGGTTTCAGGTTCGCTTCTGGCTCAGGGTACACTTTACTTACAACAGGAATTTTTGTTTGTGTTATTGAAGGTTTGGAGTAAGCTGGTTTAGGTTGTTCTCTATCGACGGCTACAGAATCTTCTGAAGGAAGATGATTATATTTTGACATATGTAATTGTAATTGTCTTGATACAGATGAACCTCTGCGAAGAAGCTTTGCAATTTTCCCAGAGTTCCATTTTTTAATAAAATCGTCTTGATAAGATTTAGTAATTCTCCAATTCATACCTTTACCTGATTCTGAATTTTTCTTAGCAACTTTTTCGAATGCCTTATTTAAGGATAGGTTATGACGGATCGAGTTTTGCCAACCACTTTTGGAGAATCTATAGTATGCATAGTTGTCTGAAATATATTTATAAATATCAGATAATGATATAACACCATGTGATGTCGAAAGTATAGCTTGTGCGATCATAGTAGCGTAAGAATAAGGTGGTTTGATATTTTTATTTTCTTCGTTAGAAAGATCAGAACCGAAATCTAATGTTTGAGGAAATTCAGTTGCTATAATGGATGGTGCAGAGGAGTTGGAGTTGTGAGACCAGTATGTTCCTTGAATAACAGAGTTAGATGATTTTGATGAACTACCTGTTTGGGGAGTGAATAATACAGTACCAGATGGGTTATTGAAGGCAAAGGTGTTATTCTTGTTGTGAACTAGTTTACTATTGCTACTTCCGTACATTTTAAAAGTTCTAATTTTTTCAGTTGGTTGTGTTGATATTCTCTTATTAACTTTTTCATCTCCTTCATCTAATTCTCTTTTTTTAAATAATGACTCTTTATCATTTTTTCCGTTGTTATTAATATTAATAAGATCAACAATCATTGCATTCAATTCATTTCCATCACTATTGTTAGGTATTTCACAGAATTGATTGATGATTTGAGGGACAAAAGGTTTCATGCATTCATCTGATAAAAATGGTGTCTCATCTGGTAAAATGAAGATCATTTGATTTCCACCAATCTCTAGAATTGAGCCTGATTTTAATTTATATGGTTTATCAGTTGCATTAACTTTTTCGAAATCAACTTTTGCACCGTTTCTCCCTATGACTTGTAATTCCCAATTTCCGCTTTGCATATTATATAGTAAAACAGCGTGCTTTCTAGACACAACTTTAGAAGGACCTAAATCTATATTTACATTATCTTTAGAAGTGGTAATAGATCCTGATGAAGTATTTGTATTTCTTCCAAAGACAACTTCTAAATCTTTTACGTAATATGTCCAATTTTTACCAGAAATTTTGGCATATGCTCTTATTTGTGAATCAGAATTATCTTTATTAAAGTTTGTTTTGGAGATACCAGTTGGTTGTTCCGGTTCAGCAAACGTGGATATCATGGCTTGAATGAATCTCGTTTGTTGAGCTTGATTGTAGCTCTTGAAATCTATCACATTATATTCGGGTACTTGTGCGGTACTCATGTTTGTTGTATTCTCGGTTTATTATTCGAATTTATATAATCCATATAATTTATTTCGAATAACTATAATTTATCATTAAATTATTAGTTTCTTTAAACGTTTAGTTAAATTTATTTAATGTACAAATTAAGCTTTCATTGTATTCATTTTTATTTATTTTCATGTTTTCTGTTTTAGAATCACGCAGTTTGTTTATTTTTCTCTGCTAACAAAAAACACTCATCGGGGAAGGGTATCACGAAAAATTGATCTGGGTTAATATTCGTACACATATGTAAAAATGCGTAATACAAACGCTGTACAAGCTTGTTTGTTCGAATACGATCTGGTAAAGAATTTATTAGGTTTTAATTTAAGAAATTTTTTTATGTTATTGAAAAGGTGTTTCTGTTAAAATGAAAATATAAATTGGTAGCATAAAATAAACAAATGAATGAAATGTAATCTTAAATACATACTTATAAATATATTGTTAATAATTTTGAACTATATATAATAACAAACTATTTAGACATATTGCGTTACAAATGTCTAACTCTTATTTGATGAAAAATGAGGGATGTGGTAATGTTTTTGATAACGACTTTGTCTATTAGTATCCTTGTTTTGTTTTGAGTTTTCTTTTAAAGTTTTTGTGTTTTCTTTTAGCTGTCTACCTGAGTTAACATCAAGGTTGGTAACATATGGCTTTTGCTTAGTTATTCCCAACATTGGTGAGGTAGAATTGTATCTTAATGGACTTGATTCAGAATCGTGTTGAAATTGTGAACCTTGTTCATGAATAGTTTGCGACATAAGTTGTTGGTGTTGTTGATATGTGTGCCATTTCCTTCTATTACGTTGAGTTGGCCTCAAGAACCCTTCAAATCTAAATAATGAATCTTGGGGAGAATCTGTTTGTTTTATAACAGGTGCGTTTGGAGATCTTAGTAAATGAGAAGTTCTAGATCTAGTAGATGCTAATTCTGGAGTTGTGCTACCTATAGATGTATTAAAGTGAGAATCATTGATATTTTCACTGCTATTATTGGTAGTAAATGAATCGGCTAAATTAGCTTTAAATGATGTGTTAGAACTAGTTCTTAATAAACTTCTATTTAATATAGCTGAAACATTCTTGTCGTATAACTGAGGTGCCGAGTCCAAATTGGTATTGATTGAAGCAGCTGTTTCTGTGGAATGAATTCTATCGTGTCCATAAACTTTTGATTTAGATTGGTTGGATGTAGGTAAAGATGCAACAGCCGTATTTTTAGTAAAAAAACTATCTAAATTGTCTAACTCAGCCCACATGTGACTTAAAGATGCATCATTCTCTTCTGCAATAGAGTAAGTCTCGTTAGAATCGACTTTTGCTAAGTTATAATCGTACTCTTGGTGAAATTCGACAACATCTTCTAATCTATTCGAATCTTCAGCTGTTTCCACCTCAGAATTTTCCTTAGCAAATGTGGAAAATACTGAATGGACATTATGTCTAGTAGTAGCTGCAGTCATACTAGGCATTGGAACCGACCAGCCACTAGTTTCTGGAATGCCAAATATAGTTACAGAAGCAAATCTTTCGTTGATATCCTTGTTACCCATGCTAATTCTTAAAACATCTTTATCCATCTTACTTCCTGATATATTAGGGATATAATCAAGCACCTTTAATGCCTCAATATCTAGGTCGGTCAATAATAAACGTAAAAGAGGTGATATGAGGTCTGCACCAATACCAGTAAATTCTGGTAATGTGAAATCCACCAAAGGTAATATGTGTTTCAAAATTTCAATAGTCTGAATTTTCATCCATCTATGTTTATTCAATAGTAGCCCTAAAAAGAAAACGACAGTTTGTCCTGAATATAATGGAAAGAATTTCCTTGATATAAAGTTAACAATTTGACTTATGAAATCTTTTTTAGATCTAAACTTGTCTTTGGCCAAAGAATCAATAACTCTTGATAAAGATGGTTCAGAATAAGAATCTGCTAATGCAATTAACGAATTGCAAGCATTATAAATTTGTGTAAAATCTTTAAGTTCCATGGCATGTAAAAATCTAGGTAGATTGGAAATTAATGCTAACAATAGACGAGAATCAGTATTAGCAACAATTCGACTATCCTTCAACATATTTAATTTATCTAGAAACTTCCAACTGACCTCACATGAGTTAGAAGATCTTAACCCAGACATGATGATTTGCTGCAACCCATCAAACCTGCCCTCCCAATTTGATGGAAAAATTGCGACTAAACATTGGACAGTATCTGGAGAATCAAGATCGATCTTTGAAATAAATTTATTTAAGCATGATAAAACTTCCACAAATTCTTGTTCATGTACACTATTTAGGCACGCTGTAATTGACCAAAATAGTTGTGGGTAATTAATTAAATCAGAAGGTTCTAATTCAGCAGTTATAGCATTTATAGTCATTAAAATTTGCATTGCAAATCCTTGGATATCTGAATTATCATCAGATATGGTGTTTGAAAGTCTGTGTATCATATCTCTTAGCATGTTTTGATCTATGAAAGTAAGTAATGATCTAAAAATTTGGAAAGAACGGCATGCTACATGTCTAACTGAGCAAGTTGTTGCCCATTGCAAGGCAACTCTTTGCCATTCCTCTTGCAATGTCGATATACTACTGAAAATGGATAATATATCTTTAATTATTAGATCCATTAATTTAGGGGATTTAGCACCTATTTTGGTTCTTGCTAAGCCATCATAAGACCATAAACCAGATTTACTTTTTAGTAAATTAACAGTCTTTTCAGATTTATCCGATAAAGGAGTAGCTATATAAATTAAATCACATAAAATTCTCCTTGCACTTTCTTGTACTAATGGGACATAATGATCAGCTAAGCATAATGAAATATGAAGAAGAGTTGCCATATTCTCGTTTATTGGACCTGTGTTATTAGAAAGACTATTTGATAAAAATATAATAGAAAGTTGAACTTCAGAGAACAGGGCCTTGCCTCTATTACAATTTAGCATCTCCCAAATATCTGCCACAAATGAATAATTACATGTGTTGACTGGTTGTATCGTATTTGTTTCCATTTTAGGAATCATAGATTTTGGTTCTAATTTTTTCAAAAGCAAATCTAGGACACCTATAGCCCCAGGAACGTTTGAAAGATATAACATTACTTCGCTGGCTACCTTCACAAATAATGGATTTCTATGCCTAATCGAAGAATTAAAAATAAACTCAATTGATATATGAGTATTCTGAAATGAGTTACCTTTACCTAAAGAAACCCATAATTTTTCTACGCTTTCGGGCATGGTTTTGTTTAATTCAATGGTAATATAAAATAAGTTTTGTAAAACCATTAAAGTTTCAAAATCTTCAGCAGATTTTAAAGTTATCTTATTTACCCAAGGCATTAATAAGGTCAATATATCTTTTTTAGTCTCATTTTCAAATAAGTCTAATACAGATACTAAATTTGAGAAAATTTTTAAACATAAATCATGAGAGAAAAGTTCAGCAAACATGCTGGAGATTTTTTTGGCTGTAGGTTTATATATCATCTTGGATTGATTTGATAGCTGCTGCCTGAAACCCTTAGTAAAAGATGTAGAATGTAAGTTATGTTCAATTGAAGATAATAAAGCTACTGCATAATCTCTGGTTTCTATATGATCAATAACAAGACCGCAAAGACCCAAAATCACTAATTCTTCTGTCTGTAAAGGTTGGACATCAAACTCTAATAAACATTTGCACAATGTTATATAACTTAAATTGTTTATTTCCGGATTCCTATTGGATGGGATACATTTGCTTTTGAAATCATTAAATAAGGATGTATTTTTTGAATTATTAAGCAATACACCTTCTAATGCACTCACACCTAATGTTCTTATAGATGGCTTTTCAGATTGAAGAAGAGAAGAAATCCATGATAGCAAGTCAGAAACTTCAAAAGACACTAGCATTGGAATCGAGGGATCCGGAGATATGTCCTCAGTTATGCAACCAGAACAAAGGGAAACCATACCTTCCAAAGCCAGTCTTTGTATTTTAGGCTTTTGTAATTCTAATGTTGCAACGCTTGCTGTTTTGGAGGGGCTGTTACCTATCCTTGATATCATTAGTAGAGAACGCTCTTCAAAAAAGTGTCCTCTGTTACCAAAACCACACCATTCACTCAAAAAATTAAAACATGAAGTACGAGCCTGAAAAGGGAACAACTCCGAAACTATATCCAGGTTTTTCACAGCATTGTAGTATTCTAGCAAGAATTCCATGAAATAAATTCTTACATTTTGGAATTCAAAGGAATATTGTCTTACTTCATCTTGTAATACATTTTTCAAAATTTTTAAGTATTCAGATAATTTTAATAAAAGCCATTTATCGTTTGAAATAACTGGAGCACTCAGATATGATGATAAAATAGCAAGAATATGAAATGCCTCAATTCTAGTTTGCTGTAAAGATGGATCTGATGACCAGTCTGATAGTAATTTATCTACACTCTCAACATACGCCTTATAAATATTAACATTCATCGAACTAACACCACTTATAATCGCATTTACAACTAAGGTTGACTTTGAATTTAGTAGAGGAAGAACCATTTTAAAAATTGAGGTGGCAGATTTTATTCTTTGGTGTTGTACCGTAAAACTTTGTTGGTTTTTCTTTTTATTCTTTGATGCAGTTGTATCTGGAATTAACAATCTCTGGTTATTTGTAGAGGTTAGGAATGTACATGCAACAATCAAATACAATTTCCATTGTTCAGTAATCACTTCCGGAGTGGCCTCGTTTGGTTTAAATGATGTATCACTTGCAAGTTTCAAAATTGTGTCATGCATTTGAACTAATCTTACACAGATAATTGAGCGACACAGGGCCATGGTTACTGGACAGGAAGTAAAAATTGTTGATAATAATTTTGGGAAAATACGTTGCCACAAAGCAGTGTCTACACTTGACTCCGATTCGGCTAACTTCAGTAGTAATCCTTTTTTATAACGAATACTTAACTTTGTCAACCGATTACGTTCTGTAGAACTTAATTTCTGTGAGCTAGCGTTTAATAAACTAGTTGCATCGGAACTTAATAGAAAGTCAATTAAACGTGTGCCTCTATCAGCTGCAAAATGTGAAGATGAGCGCGAATGACCCTTATATATACCAGATGTCTTCTCTACCATTACAGCATCGAATTTTGATATAATCTTTAATATTCTAATACCTAACATTCTTATCTTGGAATCATTGTCACAAAGGAAAAACAATCCATTCCCTTCGACTTCTTCTATTACAGCAGCCATATTTTTCCATTGAATCTTGTTAGACTCATGATTTTCCTCATCAACAGTTTCCTTTAATGGTAATTGAATTCCGTCAAGGCCAGTTTCTTTCTTTTTTTCTTCAACCTCAAAAGATTGGAATTCTTCTATCCAACACTCCAGCAATTCAATATAGAGTACTAACAGTTGCTTATATTCATTTGAGGCCAAGTATGAAAGATTATATCTAGACTGTGTTTGTTCATCAAAATCAAAAGAATATTTTGCAAACCATGTTATCAAGGTGTAAGGATTTTCTTTAGCAGCTAAAGATTTTAAAGCATTTTGTGAACTTGAAGCAATTAATAAATCAACATGAACTGCATTTCTTGATAAAATTTCAATTGCTGATTTAATAGGGAATTTATTTGAAACAGACAAACTACAAGGAATTGTTTCTATCAAAGTTGCGAACAATGCAATATTCAAATTTTTATTACCATTTAATTCTTTATTTTCGTTTGAAAAGTTAAAAGAAAATGGACCGATCCCAAAATTATTTTGTTTTTGGTGTTCATTCTCTGGGGACCAAACTTCAGAACCAATATTCGAATCCAATAATAAAAATAATTTGTAAAACTGACAAGTTATCTCATCGTGGTTCAATGATAGATTTTCATTATGCTCAACCTTTATGTTATTCAAATTATTATCATAAAATCTATTATCATTCTCAGGGAATTCTGGTCTTGCATTAGTTAGTAATAATCCCTTAAAAGTATTAATGGCTAATATCAATTTCTCATACATGATACTATTCAAATTAGTGCCATTGAATGATTGTTTGATTAATGGAATAATGGCCTCTTCCATAATTAGATTTGGATGTAAATACCCAATAGTGACAAGAACATCACAAAGAGGATTGATTAATTCTAGGTCAGTTGTTATCCAATTATCCTTCTTTTTTTGATTTCCCAAATATAAATTTATTAATTGCTTTATTCTTCTAGTTGTATTATTTAGAGTTTCTGGGCACCTGTAAAGATAGACCCAAACTAATCTTGACAAACTAATAGCAAATGTTATTTTGTTAGATAAACTCTTGGTTTTTAAATTATTTATATTACTCTCGATAAGAATTAACCAATGTTCTGCAAATAATTCAGGAGGTGAAACACAAAGTACTGCAACTGCTAATTTGAAACCGCTTGACCAGTATTTACTATTCATTTGTAACTCATTAGCCTTTTCGAGTAAACATGACATTGTTTTGACCCATATTGGGTGATTTACTTCCACTGTAATCACACCAGCTAATGGAAGCAGTAACTGACTTATAACTTCTGCATAAGATAGTTTTATTAATAAATTTTTTGTCTGTAAGAAAAATTTTGTAATACTTTTCATAAATTCAGCACTATCTTCGAATTTTTCCATTGGATAATGTTTTAATCTAATATATCTCATACCAAGTATTAGTAAATGAACACTAGGCTCCATTTCAGTAGTAATATTTTTTGGGATTTTTTCAATTGAGGCAACAAATCTATCACTCACCGATACAAATTTATTTTCAGACATATAACCTAGAAGCTCTGCAAATGCATTCCAATTCGATGATTTAATTAAACTAGTAGAAATAGATATAGGATCTGTAGTTTTCAGTTGAGTAAAAACGATTTCTTCTAATTTACTATTCAAATCCTCATCCGTGTCTTTAGGTGATTGTTTGACTATTTCAATCAGTACTCTACAAAGAATATAAATACTTATTAATGACTTCCTTTCCGCTTGGAATGTAAATTCCTTTGCTGAATTTATTTGTGATTCTAATTCTTTCAACTTATTATCCGGTTGTAGCGATTGCATATTTATAGATGACTTTGATGAACTGTTCCGTATGTGTGAGAATTTTGTGGTTGCACTACTTGATCTGCTCCTTCTTGGATTTGAAGACATTTGAGTAGATGATTGTGTGGATTTTGTTACTGATAATCTATTTTGTTCAGATTCGTATTCATTTAATATTTTTTGCAATTCATCGGTAGCTAATAATGCTATTTCAGATTTTGTCTTTCTCCAGAACATCATTGCATCTATCACCGGTTTAGGTTTATTTTTAGCAATATGACCTAAAGAGTCTATAATGTTATCAAATTCCAAATCAACACCTTCACCTAGAATATCAACAATGGGTATTTCTGCCCTTAAAGAATTGTCTATACACATTTGCAACTTATATTCAGCTTGACGTACGAATTTTGTAAATAATATATGAAGGGCATACTCTGAAGGACTCTTCCAATCTGTAACCATTTGTTGTCTTAGATTACCAATCATGCTGTCTGTTGTGTCTGTTGTGTCTGTTGTTAAATTTTCATTTTTAATATGTATTTGGGGATTCACTATATTTCTATCATCATTATTTGAGATTTCTTCATCATAATTTACATTTATATTTGATTTAGGGATAATTATTTCGTTTACATTATCATAAGGTTCTGGAATATTGATTGTAGGTGTGATGCTAATTGATTTTGACATTAATATAGCGCCATCATCTTCAGGGCTTGTTAATTGTATTGGTTCTTCTACTATTCCTTGAATATCTATAATTGGATAATCTAGATCTATTTCTTTCTCTAAAAATTGATTGTTTGATGGATATTTAAAATCATCATTTTCAGATATGTTTAAACTTGTTTTTTGATCATTGTTATCCTTTATCTCAATCGTTGAAGGATTTTGGGGCGGAAAAGTAAATCCTGAGTTCATTATAATTAAATGTTATTATATTCTCCTTAACTATAATTTTTTTAATTCACTGAATGTATGGAGTGATTAATAATCAATAAACTTAAAATTAATAATCGGAATAGATCAAAATAAAGTACTTTTTTGATATTTCTAATCTATCTAAATTATAAAACTTCAGTAATATACTTGTGTATAAATATATCTGATAATCCAATATGTCTATATGAAACGTTATCTTTTAAATAGTTATAATAAATATGTTATAACTTTAAATATATATATTTTTATTCTGATGATCATCTAGTAAACATTTAAAATTTTGGTGTATTACTATGTTTACTACCAAATATGGATTCAGTACGGCATTAGTATAGAGTATATAACATACATTTTTCAAAATTCATCCTTTTGTTTACCGGAGGAGTTAGCTTGAAATTTGATTTTTAATATTTTCATCTGAAAAAATAAAATTAGCTGTAAGATACCACATCCAAAATATTTTCAAAATGTATATTTTTAGACTTTTTCAGTTAAACTCCCCTACAAGAAAAATTAGATAGATTATGATTCGTAAGAGAAAACAAAGTGGCATCGTTTATAAAACGTGTAGAACATCAAAGGAATTGTATCCGTTGAATTTTAAAAATGTCAGTAATGCCAAATTTAATGTTTAAGGATATAATACATATAAAAATATTAAAATTATTTATATAAGTAATATAAAATGATTTTAACTAGTGATGTAAGATGTAAAAATATAATCAAACAATTGGGCTCTCATATTTTTAAATGTATAGAAAAAAAATACTTTATGTACATTGAAGTTTAATTAATGGATATTGAGTTATGTATAATAAATAAAAGATATTGAAGATATGTTGATGTAATAATCTAAAATTAATTTAAGATGTGCGAAGTGAATTTAATAAAAATTTTAAGAATTTATTATTTTATTTTATTTTATATTATTTTATTTTATTTTTTTGTTTAGTTACATTTCGTGATAATTTGGTTAGTTATTCAAACAAAAATGTAAAAACTAAACCATTTAAACAAAACCATGGAAATTTTGATAAATAAACAAATTAATCGAACAATGTCAAATCTAATTTTTTATAATTATAATACAAAACTGAGATAATATCACATAACTGTCATACAATAGCACTATCAACTTATATACAACTATCAATCTTTCTTAAGTACACCTCACATAGATATAACTAAAAACTTTAATTCATCAAATTAAATTAAGTTAGGTTATTGTTGTATATAATTTCTAAATGATAAATTTCTTAAAGTATAAATATGTTAATATTTACTGTTTTAATTATCTTTTAAATTATTAGTGTCACTTCACTCGTATCACAAAATTTAACCTTAACTTAAATTAATTTTTCAAATAAAAATTATTTAAATCGTAGATATATTACCCGAATATAACATGTTAGTTTTACGTTAATAGTGATAATTATACATTTTTGGAAAATTTCGTAAATTTTTTTTTAATATTAAAAAAAAAAATTAAAATCTAGCTAACAACTTAACTTACAACTAAAAATTGTTTTAAAAACAAAAAAAATTATTTCTCAATTGGAAAAATTTTTCGAAAAATTTTTCCAATTGAATGAGAAGTATATAAATAGATGGTATTTATTATTAAATATTTTCCATACAATTTTCTTTCTTTCATAAGGGATTCAAGTATATTTCTCTTTTAACATATTTTTAAATTCTACTTTTTAAAATAGCACACTAACTAACATACCACCGTCAATAAGTAAAAATGAAATACATTCAAACCGAACAATCTATCGCTATCCCAGCTGGTGTTACCGTTAACATCAAAGCTAGAGTTATCAAGGTCACTGGTCCAAGAGGTACTTTAGTCAAGAACTTAAAGCATATTGATGTTACCTTTAACAAGGTTGACAACACTTTGATCAAGGTTACTGTTCACGATGGTGACAGAAAGCATGTTGCTGCTTTAAGAACTGTTAAATCTTTAATTGACAACTTAATTACTGGTGTCACCAAAGGTTACAAGTACAAAATGAGATACGTTTATGCGCATTTCCCAATCAACGTTAACGTTGTTGAAAATGAAGGTAAGAAATTCATTGAAATCAGAAATTTCTTAGGTGACAAGAAGGTCAGACAAGTCCCAGTTAGAGACGGTGTTGCTGTTGAATTTTCTGCCAACCAAAAAGATGAAATTGTTTTATCTGGTAACTCTGTTGAAGAAGTTTCTCAAAATGCTGCCGACGTTCAACAAATCTGTAGAGTCAGAAACAAGGATATCCGTAAGTTCTTAGATGGTATTTATGTTTCCCAAAAAGGTCACATCGTTGAAGAAATTTAAAGAGAAAAATAGAATCAATTCATTTATAATTTCTATTTTTGTTTTTTAAAAATCTTTTAATTTTAAAGAGTAGTAATACTCTTTCCTTTTGCATTTCATTCCTACTAGTTTCTGAATTGAAACTTTAAAAAGTCAAATTCATATACATGAATTTATTTATAATCACATATATATATATATCATTATATACTCTTTTACTATGAGAACAAAGAATCAATCATTCTTTGTTTTCATCTCGATTTTGTTGTCTCTTTTTCATAGAAAAAAGGTAGCAATATCTGATCACAACATTAATAGTGCTCAATAAAGTACAGAGCCAGATTGTTTATGTTTGATCAAACTTTTTAAGTTTTTTTTCAATTATGTATTTAAATATAGTTTTCTCAATTTTGTTTTAGCACTTATTTTTTTTGTTTTATATTTATATCTAAATTGAACTTTTTGTAGTACTTGATTTTTACTTTTTTCCTCTCGAAACTATTAAATTTATATACTAGGTAGTGTATATTTAATATTTCTTATTTTTTTAAAAAAGCAAAATAAATCAACTTGTTACGAGAAAATGATACGTTGGATAAAATCAAGATAGAGAATATGCGTGATAGACACATTATTTTTTTTTTTTCAAGTACATTTGTATTATAAATCATTTTACATTAACTTTGATGTAATTATTTACACTATTAAAAAGTAACGTACAATTGTTATTTAATAAAAATAATAATAAAAATAATAATAAAAATAAACCGAATTTTGAAAGAAGCATGTATTTCGTTAATAAGAAAGACACAACAATAAATTACGAAAAATTTATAATTAAAACCCAAAACAGATAAATCCCTGTGAAAAATAGATCGTATTATTTTTTTATTAAATAAAATGTATTAGATAAAAAACCGAAAAAATGGAAATTAAAAGTAGGTTTTAAATTAGTACTACAATAATACCTCTTTGTGAAATTAAAATTAAAATTTCAAAAATTAATATATTTAAATTTCATATATGTTAACTTATAGTCATTGTAAATTATAAGTAGAACATTATTTATATATATTAAAAATTAATATATACAATATATTGTATTTTCTTAGTTACAAAAGTTGGTACAAAGGGCTCTAAATATTTGTTTTTTAAAACTAAAAAAACCCAAATAGATAATTATCATAATAAATCACAATTTCAGCAATAGATTTTAAGATAAATGTGTATATATTTATATATATTTTCAAAATGTTGATATAGTTTATATATTTCCTTTTTAGTAATTGGTTTCATTCGTGTTTTTTTCTTTTCGTTCAGTGTTATTTTTTTTTTATTTATATACCAACATAATATAATATGCTTTTATAAATTAAATTTAATTGGGAAAAAAAAATACTACGATTGTCTCTTAAGGAAAAAATAGGAGACTGAGTGGGAATCACACATAAAATAAAATAAAGAAAAAAAAAGAAACTGAAATTGTAATAGTTTCAAGAGAGGGAACTACAGAGAGCTGTTGATTTTCATTTCTTTTTTTAGTGTATTTTAATTCAAAACAAGATAGATAGAGAGAGATAGAGAGATTGAGAGAAAAAACTTTTCATTTTTTTTATTTTTTTTTATTTTTTTTTATTTTTTTTTATTTTTTTTTATTTTTTCAATTTTAAATAATAAATTACTAGCTTTATATATAAATAAATTATTTTTAACATATAAAATTTCTTTCCAAATTTATTCTATTATTTAAAAATTTATTAATATGAAAAGTAATGTTTATTTTATTTTATTTTGATTTAATACTATTTATAATAACTTTTTATTTGTCATTTTTTTAGAATAAATTTTATTTTTATATTTATATTTAAGTACTTTATATATGTTCTTTGTTATTCATATTATTCTCTTTCTTGTTTAAAGAAACCATAAAACAAATCAAGTTAATCAAAGACTACCAACAAGTTTTATATTTACTTTTAATTCCAACTATTTACATTCCTTTTATTGTTATATTTTTTTTTTGTTTTTGAACCAAAATTTGTAATTATCATTTAACAAAAAAAGTATGTATATTATATTTTTTTTTTATTACGAGAACTATTTTATTCCAATATTCAAAAGGATTATTTTTTAAAATATACAGAACACAAGAAGAGAATCAAATTAGTAATACAATAAGGCTTCTTCTTTAGAGGGATAATATATGATCATTTATGTTATTGTTGAAGTGAAAATGAAGATTAGAAACCTACAGTTGATGATAATTTAAAATATTTGATAATAATTAGTATTCATGGGGTTATTCTAATTTTTTTTATTTAAGAGATTATTCATTAATTCCTATGTTACAAACGTATGATACGATAGAACTAATGATTATTTAAAATATTGATGATAGACTTTATAATGATTTGAAGATCTTCAGTTTTTTTTTCCTTTTTTCGTTATTTGTTGTATCTGTGTTTTATTTATTTTCATTTAACGCGCGCGTTTTTTTATACAGAAACAGATACTTTTTCTTAAAATGAATCTTATTATGAGATTCATTTTGTTGAATGGAAAAGAATAAAATTAATTGTGGTATCAATCATTATTACAATAAGAAAATGTTATATATAATTCATATTATCCATACATATGAATTTTCTAAATAACTTCTTCTTATCTTAGAAGAGATTGGTAATTTAACACCTATATTCACTGATATGAAATAATAATGTCAATATTTTAACTAATATATCAGATTCTAAATTATCAATATATCTTAGATGATGAAGTTTTCTTTATCTTTTAATATTGGATACAAATAGTTTAAGTTACAATTAATTCAACTCTATTTACTAACATTTATGTTGCTTTTGTTTAATAACAAATAGTACAAATATTTTTTACAGCTATCTTAAAATGAAATTTTCCGCTAGAAACGCTATTGTGGCTTCTTTATTAGGTTCCTCCGCCTTAGCCACCGCTTCCACCACTACTTTGAAGGGTAATCATCAACACAAGAGAGCTGTTGCCGTTGAATACGTCTACGAAACAGTTACTGTTGATGAAAACGGTAACACTATTGGTGCTGTCGCTCCAAACACCTGGGTTGCTTCCACTTCTACTTTAACCCCATCCACCACCCAAGTTGCTGCTACTACTAGTACCGCTGAAGCTCCAGTTACTACCTCCTCCACCACTGAAGCTGCTCCAACCACTTCTTCTACTTCCACCCAAGCTTCTACTTCCACCCAAGCTGCTGCTTCCACCCAAGCCGCTTCCTCTTCCTCTTCTTCCTCTTCTTCCTCTAATGGTATCTCTGGTGATTTATCTAATTACTCCGGTCCAAACACCAAGTTTGAAGATGGTACCATCCCATGTTCCCAATTCCCATCTGGTCAAGGTGTTATTGCTTTAGACTGGTTAGACTTCGGTGGTTACTCTGGTATCCAAAACCCATCTGATGGTTCCACCGGTGGTTCTTGTAGAGAAGGTACTTACTGTTCTTACGCCTGTCAACCAGGTATGTCCAAGACCCAATGGCCATCTTCTCAACCAGCTTCAGGTGAATCCTTAGGTGGTTTATACTGTAGCGGTGGTTACTTATACAGAACCAACACCGATACCGATTACTTATGTGAATGGGGTGTTGAAATGGCTGAAGTTGTCTCTGAAATCAGTGACTCTGTTGCTATCTGTAGAACTGATTACCCAGGTACCGAAAACATGGTTATTCCATTAGTTGTCGATGCCGGTGCTACCAAGCCATTGACTGTTGTTGACCAAGACTCTTACTATACATGGCAAGGTTTAAAGACATCAGCTCAATATTACGTTAACAATGCTGGTGTCTCTGTTGAAGATGGTTGTATTTGGGGTACTGATGGTTCCGGTGTCGGTAACTGGGCTCCATTAAACTTCGGTGCTGGTTACACTAATGGTATCGCTTACTTATCTTTAATTCCAAACCCAAACAACTTATCAACTCCAAACTTCAATGTTAAGATCATTGCTGCTGACGGTGCTACTGTTAACGGTGAATGTGCTTACGAAAACGGTGTTTACACTGGTGGTGCTGATGGTTGTACCGTCGCTGTCACCAGCGGTAAGGCTCAATTCGTCTTCTACTAAGCTGATTACTTCTGATTTTTCAAGTTAGTTTATTTTTTTTACTTTTTTTTAAAAAAAGGATATTCGTTCTATTATGTTAACATGTTAATTTTTCTTTTTTCTTTTTTTCATTTAGAGAAAAATTTTATAATTTGAAATTGATATGTTAAAAGACATTTTGATTAAGAATTATATATGAACTTTAAAAAAAAACACTCTACTATTTTACTTTACAATCAAATTATTTTTTTACCTATTTTAATTATACAAAATTTAAGACGGTGCTGTTTCTATTTAAATTAATTTATCCTGGTAATACATGGATAATGTTTTATGTATGTAGCTATAACTAATATATTTCTTTTGTATAGTTTAGAATTGTAATACTATAAAAATTAACATGAAAAGAAAAATATTTTATTTTACCTTTCTTCAACTTATTTCATAAATTCTTATACATTTTAAATTATTATAAAGTTACAAGACAAAGTATTTTAAGTAACATTTATATCATTGTATCACGATAAGGGTTATGTTTTAAGAGATAAATCCGAGTATCGCAATTACCAGATCTATTAGAATCAATTGAATTGAGTAATTTATTGCTATTTTTTTTTGAATATTTTTTCTTGGCAACTTGAGTGTTTTTTTTATATAATTTAGAACATTCTGAATTTTTTATGCTATATTATGATTTATACACACAAAGTTTATTAATTTATTCAATGGTCAAGTCTAAATCAATGATTCATCTATATAATTTGTTTCTCCTTAAAATTAGCAAATACCGAAGGTCGGTTTTACAAATATAACTATTTTTTATATTCAATTTCCAAATAAATTATTACGACCAAGCGGGAAGTAGTACGTTGCGTTATTAATTTTATCTAATTTAATATAAAAAAATATATTTATAAAAACCTATGGAAAATAGTTGCAGATTGAATTTATATTACCATTGAGTTCAATAAGATATATTACAATAAATTTTTTATACTCTGTTGGATAAACCTTAACTGTTTATTTTTATAATCAAATTGATAAATTTGATTATACACTGAGGTATTTACTACGCATATATATTTTCTCCATAAAAAACAAAATTTCAGATTACTAAAAAAATATGAAAATTCTTTAGAGCCTATACTTTGGTATTCATTATCCTACGACACTTGAGGTAACTAAAAAAGCCATCATCAAAGAGTTTTGTAATTTTGGTACTATATTCATCATTACATAATAATTGCATATATTTTAGTTCGTTTAAAGCTGAATTTAAGGATTACTATGTAAAATTCAAACTATTAAACTGATAAAAGAAAAATATTTTTTCATGAAAAAAAGTTTTCTTTTCTTTTTTTTACCTTATGATCCTGCCGTTCCGTCCGTCTCTTGTAATATTAATTTAGTTTCTTTTTTTTCCTTTCGGATCAGTATTACTAAGAAATAGTTGTATATTTGTATTTTTTACCATTATTTAATATATATATTTTTTATTTAACATACAATATTGGTAATATACTTTTCATAATATTTAAATTTTTAATTTCACCACACGGATAACATTTCTGGGTAGAAGAGATTTTTTTTCAAATATTGCTTTTTTCCATTTTTTTAGTTTGTTCAGGATTATATAAATGTTGAAAAGTTACATAAATATTCGAGGATTACTAGGTAGTGTAATTTATTTAAATAAAATTATATATTTTTTTCTTATTAATATCACGAAGCAATTCCAGAATTTGATTGTTGGTTTCTGATTTAGTGAAATAGCTATATATTATCTTTGCAGGGTCTTTTCATTGAGATTGGGTTATTACAAAGTATGATAAAAATTGTAATCTAATAGTAAAAAATCTTTATACTTGAGATGGACTTCGTAAGATGATAAAAAACATATATAAAGATGATGAATTTTCAAATGACATCTAAGTTTTCAGTTATTTTTTAAGTTCTTCATCGATAATTAAATTCTCTCGAGCAAAATTGATTAAATCTTTTTCTATTTTCTTTTAGACATTAGTTATTTTAATTTAATTACCTAATGACCGTAATTACGTAACTAGCCATTTTAATATCGTTTGAATATATAATCAAGCAGTAGATTTTAAAAATAAAAAATAAAAATATAATCTAACAACAAATATAAAATTTCTTTATATTTAAAGAAATTTAATTAATTATTCGATCTCATATTTTACACTATGAACGATAACGTTGTATCACATAAAGATACAAACTCAAAAGATAATAATCATCTCTCCACGGAGACCACTAATGTACTAAACGATGATAATATATCAGATAGTCAAGCATCTGATTTAGGTTTAGTATTTACTAACAATTCGAATAATCAATCAATGAGAAAGACAGATCATATTGATAGTCCATTTAATATGGAGATGAGTGACCAGTTGTCTGATAGCAGTGATAAAAAGTTTGTAAAAAATGACGATGAACAAGACGATGGCACAGCACCATATTCTAGATTTGCACATTCAGATAAAATTATGTTAATTGTGCAATGTGCTTTTACTGGTTTTTTTTCTAGTATCGCTGGTGCTATTTATTATCCAGTTTTGACTGAAATCGAAGGTCTATTTCATATTACAGAAGAACAAGCTAATATCTCAGTTGTTGTATACTTCATTTTCCAAGGTATCTCACCAATTGTTGTTTCTAACTTAGCCGATGTTAAAGGTAGACGTCCATTAGTTTTATCATGTGTCTTTCTTTATTTTGTGGCATGCGTAGGGTTAGCAAAGTGTCATTCATATTCTCAACTTATTGGTTTAAGATGTTTACAGGCTGCTGGTATTGCACCTGTTATTGCAATCAATAGTGGTATTGCAGGTGATATTACAACAAGAAAAGAAAGAGGTAGTTATATTGGATATGCTTCGGGTTTCGTTGTGATAGGTTCTGCCTTCGGTGCTTTAATCGGTGCTGGGTTGTCTTCAAGATGGAGTTGGAGGGCCATTTTTTGGTTCTTAGCCATTGGTTCTGGTTTTTGTTTGATATATTCATTGTTGCTATTTCCTGAAACAAAGAGATCTATCGTTGGTAATGGTTCAATCACACCTCCATCATTTATAAACAAATCTATATTATTGGCCATTCCTTCATTTAGAAGAAAATGGCATCTAGATAATCCAGAGTTTGAAACTCTAGAACCTCCAAAAACTGTCCATGGTTTCCCAATTTTGGATATTTTAAGCCATAAAGATATTGTTATCATTTTACTGGTAGCAGGACTTCAATTTTCAATGTGGACTACTCACCAAACTGCTTTGACAACCACTTTAAGTAAAGATTATAAATTATCAGTTGCTAAAATCGGTTTATGTTTTCTACCAGCTGGTATCTGCACAATGACTAGTGTTATAACTTGTGGTAAATATTTGAACTGGAGTTATAAAAGAGATATAACAAAATATGATACTTGGATGATAGAGCAAAGAGAAAAACTATTAGCAGAAAATAATAATGATTCTACTAAAGTTGAAGAAATCATATCCAATGACCCATATTACACATTTAACATTTGTAAATCAAGACTACAACCTGCATTCATAACCCTAGTTTTAAGTAGCTGTGGTTTCATAGCTTTTGGTTGGTGTATTGAGAAGAAGGTACATTTAGCTGGCGTTTTGGTCACAAGTGGGGCTTCTTCTTTATTTAGTAACTGTATTCTAACAATGTCAACTACCGTTTGTGTCGATTTGTTCCCTAATATTTCTACCTCTGCCACTGGTTGTTTAAATTTATTTAGATGTTCAATGTCAGCCATTTTGATTGCATGCTTAAGCAAAATGGTAATGGCTATGAATTATGGTGGTGTTTTTACATTTTTAGGCTCACTTACAACTGTTGTTTCGTTATTATTATGGATTCCAGTTAGAAATGGTAAACAATTAACATTCGAAAGAAATAAGGTCATCTTTAATTAACTATGATAAATTTAAAAGCTAAATTATTGAGATAGCATGGTGAACCCAACCCATAGTTGAATTGTTTTTTAAAGATACATCAATAAACTAATCGATATTCATACAACACATTTTTAAATTGACTACAATTTTGCATTGCTTTTATTGGCACATTTTTTTAAAAATATATTACATAATATATATGCATTTAATTTAATTTTGAAAACTATATTTTATTCACTTATTACCACATTTTGCTTATATATTTATTTATGAATATACATGAACACTATAATAATTATAGTTCTATAGAGATCGCAATTGTAAATATGACAACTTGTTTACTATTATTATATTTAAGGATATTTACAACGTTTTAAAAATGTCGGAAATGTTATCCAATTAAGTTTTAAAATAAAATATACAATATGACTATTTTAATAGTTCTACAAAATTATGGTTATCATATTTAGCAATATATATATAGATGCACTATTAAAAACTTTTGCTCTTTTGTTTTATAAATGTTGACCTTAATGTACTGAGATAATGTATTAAATAATATACAATGCAACTATTGAGAAGCACATTGAACACCTTCACCATGTTGTCCTTCATCATCAGAATCGTAGCTTTGACCAGATCTACCCTTAGAGCTACTATATTTAGCTGGGTCGAAATCAGCTAAGACACAATCATCTATGGTAGCCTTGGCTGGGATCTTAACAGCTGTTCTGGCTGGTAAAATGTTTTCTAATTCTTTTAATTTATCTTCACTGGCAAAGTTATTTTCTGGGAATTTAATTTTGAAAGTGACAATTAAGTTACCAAAGCCACCGTATTTTGGAATTGGCATACCTTTACCTTCAATAACCTTCTTCATACCAGAAGAAATGACTTCACCAGGAACGATAGAAACCTTTAACCAGTCACCAGAAACATGTTCAACAGCGAATTCACCACCAGCAATGGCAGTTAATAATTCGATTTCAGCTTCATATAATAAATCATCACCAGCTCTCTTGAAGTGCTTATGAGGCTTTTCAGTGACAACAAAGATAACATCACCTGGAATGACATCTGGAGCTTGATCCGCTTCACCTTTGAAGACGATTTTTTGACCTTCTCTCATACCTGGTTCAACATGGACTTCCAATACTTTTCTTTCATTAGCGATTTTCTTACCTTTACAATCCTTACATCTATCTTTTGGATCGATAATATCACCAGAACCGTGACAAACATCACACTCAGTTTGGAATCTTTGAATCATTGGACCCATTTGTCTAGTTACGAATTTAACACCTTGACCATTACAACTTGTACATTTCTTAACAGCACCTGCTTTACCACCACGACCTTCACATGTTTTACATAAGATTTGTTTGTTCAAAGCTAACTTAGCAGTTCTACCTTTATATAACTCTTCTAGTGTATTTTGAATTTCATGCTTAATATCTTTACCTCTTCTTGGGCCAGATGGTCTTTGAGCACCAGCACCACCAAAGAACTGAGAGAAAATATCATCACCAAAACCAAAACCACCACCTGGGAAACCACCGGCACCACCACCGTTCAAACCATCTTCACCATATTGATCATAAATATCTCTCTTTTGTGAATCGGATAAAACTTCATAAGCTGCAGAACATTCTTTGAACTTTTCAGCAGCTTCTTCACTTGGATTTTTATCTGGATGGTATTTTAAAGCTTGTTTTCTGTAACCCTTTTTGATTTCAGTTTCTGAAGCACTTGGTGAAACACCTAATAAATCGTAAAATTTTGTTTCTTTAACCATTTTTTGTTTTTTATTATTATCTGAATATGATGAACTCAACTTGAAATAATGATTGATTTAAACTATAAATTTAATATTCTATTTGTACAATTAAAATAACAACTAACCTCTATAAGATTTTTATATTGAATTAAATTTTTATTTTTTTTTCACTTTACGTTTTATGATGCCATAAAAAAAAAGTTGTTAATTATTTGAATTTTTACACAAAGTGGAAAAAGCAAAGAATCAATAATTAAATAAATCAAGAACTTTATATATCAATCTAATTAAAATTTCAATTATTAATGTAATATTATTAATAAGAATATATAGAATATAAAAGAACAATAAAAAAAAATATACATATAAAATTATTAAACAAATTGAGATGAGTTTGAAAATGAACCAGTACAATTTCATCATGTATAGTAATTTTTTCTTTTTTTTTTTTCTGTTATTCCGAACTATAGAAATTAAAAAATATTATCATCATCACCAATATAATATTGTAAACTAGAACTAAAATATGAAATTCCATATAAATAATGTACGTATGAAATATAAGTAAGAATAAGAAAAGAGATGTGAGTTAAAATAAGAAAAAAAGAAATATTTGGAAATTTTTTTACCGATGAGCTCTTTAACAAAATTTGAAAAAAAAAATACTTCAACGTAAGAAAAAAAAATTATTTCTTTATCAAAGAGAAGTTTCTGGAAAGAAAATTCAAACATAGCAAAAAAAAAATTGAAAAACATATATGACACACACACAGAGTGGCAATTAAATATTATAATGGCCATACACCCGTCATTATATACGAAGTACAAGATAATATGATAATGTAAAAGTTTTTTTGGTTACGTTAAAGCAGTCAAAAAAAAAATATACATGTCAATGGGTAAGAAGTTTTTGTAATTTATTGTCAGGTGATTGATAATAAATTACAATGACATAATTGTTAGGTTCTTAACTATTTAAATTTAATTAAGTTACCAACTTTTTGTTTTCATAATTTATCACACATCAAAGTTTATGAATTAACAACAATACAAGTTATATTTATTGGTTTGTTTTTTATAAACTTATTTGAATGTTAAAAATAAAAATGCTACATAATTACAAAAAAGAAAAACATATTAGCTTTTTTATTGCCCAATATAATACAAAGATTTTCTAGTATCTTTCTTTTTTTCTTTACTTTTCAATAAATGCAAAATATTAATTTTATTTCTTTAATTAATTTCTCTCTCTTTCATTTAGCTGTACCGTCTGCAATCACCGAAGAGATAGACATAGATTTATTATTAGATGGATCAACATTTACTTTAGATTCTGTTCCAACTAATTTAATTGTCGGATCTTGTTCATTCTCTTGTGGGATATTTTCTTTATTCGTGCCATCTTCTACAACTTCGGTTTTTACTTCTTGTAAGTCTTTAACTTTATTTATACTTTCTTGTATTTTTTCTAAATACTTTTCAATACCACCAAATCCATTAGCAACAATTTCTTTATAGTGTTTAACATGGTTTTGTATATGCACTATTAAAACACTAGCATCTCCAGTTCTCGTTAACATTGTTGATTCAAATTCTTTAATATTTTCTTGAGTTTCCTCAATTAATTTATTCTGTGTTGCCAAAATTTCATCAGCCAATTTTTTTACTCTCTTATAAATTAGATCAGCTGCAATATCTTTTTGTATTTGTTCATCCGTATTCGCTTTATGCAAATTAAAATTGTTTAAAGTACCAAAACTTTTACCTTCAAAATATGCAGTTTCAGAAACATTTGTTTCATCACCAGATTCTGTTGGGTTACCATTTTCATCAAACTCCCATTTTTTATTATTTTGTAAAATAATATTACCATTAGAAAAAATATAAGTTTCCTTTAATTTAATAAGTAATTTATAAAGTTCCTTAGAACCTTCTGATTTTAATTTTGAAACCTCTTCTGTATTATTACCTAACCTTAAAGATCTTGAATTTAACACTTTATAACGATCGTTACACTGCCTGCTGTTTCTATCGTAAGAATATTCTTCGTTCATTACTTTAGAGATTTTAGTCCAAAATCTTTTCATTGGTTTATAATATTCCACAAATGTAAGTAACTTTGCGTTCTTAATTAAAACGTTTATTAATGCACAATCTTCCGCTATTTTCCATTTATTACGTCTTTGTTGATTTCCTATTTTGTTATCATACATACTGAATTGATTTGTAAACTCAGAATTAGTAGAAGATTTGTTATCAAATTGTCTTTCAAACCCAATAATTTTAAAATTAGATTTCTTTATCGTCGATTGATTATCTTCCGATGCAGTTTTTTGATGCGTATAATTTATTTGATTAGAATATGGGGCTCCTTGTGGTTGAGTGACAGTGCTTGGTGAAACATGATTAGTTTGAATAGGTGGTATGTTTTGTACATTTGGTTGTTGTATATTTTGTACATTAGGTTGTTGTATATTTTGTACATTAGGTTGTTGTATATTTTGTACATTAGGTTGTTGTATATTTTGCACATTAGGTTGTTGTATATAAGTGGAAGGTAAATTTGGTTTTTCAGGTAGCGAGTTGTTATTCAACAAGTAATGGTTATGATTATGATTTTGGTTAGCATTGTATTGGTCGATATAAGTATCATTTGGAATTAACCCAGTAGTGCGTACATGTGGTCTATTTTCAATTCTTTGAAAAGATTGATGAATTGTTGGGGGACTTAATATCACAGGTGCATTTGGATGTGATTGATTTTGATACGGAATATTTGGTTTCATAGTATAATAAACTGGAGTAACCTGTGTATTAGTGTAATGTGCTACATTTCCATCTGGCATAGGTTTTGGGTAATGATAAGCATTTGAATAATTCTGCGAGGGTGTATTCATATTAATATAATTAAAAAAATTTGAATGTTTTATTTTAATTTTATCAAGGGTTAAAAATTAAATTATTAAAAAAAAAAAAATTGCTTATGTTGTTGCTTTTTCTTCGTTCAATTCAATACAAATGCATATAAAAAATAATATACCAAAATTTTGATTTAATTTTTTTCTATAAATATATATGATCTTATTAACTCTATGAAAATATTCCTTTTTTGGTTGCAATTCCGTCCAATGCGTCAGTGTGCAGACAGTATTAAAAATTTTCAAGCTTTAAACAAAATTATATTGTCAAGTAATAGAACATAAATATTATCATTCTTATATAGAATCAAAAAACAAATAAAATTACATATATTATTTTTAAGAAATTTTTATTAAATTGGAAATATTTACCTGCATTTTCACTCTTCTTATTTATACAAGATTAGAATAAATTTTAAAAATTGATTAAAACGGGAAGGATTATTATTTTTTAAGAAGCGACAGTGAATTTCTACAGTATATTTAGAGAAAAGGTGTTTTTAGAAAAAATATTCGATAAAATACCACAATTTTTTGCTAAGCGAATTAGTGGAAACTATAAAAATCAATATGCCGAGTGTTTTATTGAATTGTAAAATTTATATTTAAAAATATAATTATTATAATTTATTTTTTAATACGAACAAACAAACATACAACATTAACGATAAATGGTAATAGACTTTTATATAGTGCATAATGGTATAATGTCACAGGGTATATACATAAAAAAAAATATTAAAAAGTAATAATTTTTAAATAAAAATTTCAACAATTCTGTCATAAGAAAAATTAAATACAAGTTAAATATCAACTATTGAGGATACGTATCGTCAACTTCAAGTAATAAATTAAGAAATGTAATGTTTACTCCAATTCCTTTTTTTAATAAACTGTCGTATTGTTTCCATCTTTATGTTGCAATTAGTTTTATGTTTGTGTTGTTCCTGTTATAACAAAAACAACAACTTATACTTAAAAGTATAAATTAAATATTCGTGCAGTACCAGAAAGCAAGTTTAATACGGGCTAATTTCTTTAAATTTATTTAAGAAATTCCATAAAATTTTAGTTCAAACATATATTTATATTGTTCTGTAAACAATAAAAGAAATTGGTAAAAGAAATGAAAACAAAAAAAAACATAACCAATTCAAATTTAGAAGTGCATATAATTTTATGTAGTTACTTTAATCTAAAAAATAATAAATCTCGTATGGAATATATTACTTAAATAGTAAATCATACCATGCTTTAAAAGTTTAAAATAAAATAAAATTTGTTTTATTTGATAATTGAAACACATTTTTCAGTGTCTTTTCTTTTTATTTCTTTTCAAACACCGAACTAGAGATAATAACGAAGAAACATACATAAATATATTTATTCTTCAGTATATTTCCACTTTTCATTAACGGCATTTGTTTTCATTATCAGTCATTTCCTTAATGAAAAAAAATAAAAATAACATCACTAAATTGAAACAAAAACAATAATATTCATTTAAACAGGAAAAAGAAAGCCAAAAAAAAATGCAACCTGTACGTTAGTTTTAATGCACTTATAATTTATTATAATTAATGAAAGACCGATCCAAAATCCCCCGCTATTTCAACAATAAAAAATCAATAATAATTTTAATAAACAATAAAAAAATTTAAAAAAATAATATTTGTTGAAATTAGAATTTTATTTTGTAACTACAGAAAGGAGATAAATAATGAAAAAATAACTACAATAAATTTATAAAGAATTTAGTTCAAATAATTTTTTAGCTGTATAACAAAAGAGAAAAACGTGCGCTGTGAAAACATTCACATATATACACATGTATGCACCTACATAATAATAATATTTAATAATTCGAATTGTGTATGAGTGTTTCTTACTACTTCCGAATTCGGATAAAATTATTATTAAAATTATTTCTTTTTAAATAAAAAAATATTGTAAAACCGTGCATGAAAAAAAAAATCAATTAATTTTTCTGTGATGCACGGTGGTGAAAACCACAATTTTTAATATTAATTTTAATTTAAAAAAAGAAAATTTTGTTTTCTTTTTTGTTGATAAATATTTTTTAAGAGAGAGAAGAGGTGCGCTTTTGGTCAATTTTAATTAGAGTCTTCTCTGCAATATTATTTAGAATATATGAATATTAATATATACATATATATATATATATATATATATATATGTATATATATATGTAGTGTATATTTAGTACATAAAAGGTTAAAGTTATTCGTTGTAAAAGAGATATATATTCTAATTCTAATTCTAATTCTAATTTTTAATTTTTTTTATATTTTTCAAAATTTAAATTATTGGCTTATACTTAGTTTTAATAGTAAAATTAATAATTCTCGGTTAGTTTTCTTTTTTTTTAAATTTATATGCATAAGTTCTATTTTTTTAGATTCATATATGTATTATTTCGAAATAATGATAACTAAAATTGAGATAATACACACAATATTATAGTTGAAGTGAAAAATTTAATTTATTTTAGAACTAATAGAGCCGTTATTAACGAACTATAATAGCAACGAGATACAACTTGATAAGGGTTATTATCGTTATTTCTTTTTTATATTAATTTTAAGATTAAATTATTGGAGTGCTAATTTTTTTTTTTCTTTTTTTTGATTATCATAGGTTAATTATATCGAAATTAAAACTCAAATTAAAATTTTACAATTTAAATCTATTAAGTTTTTTTTGTAATCTTTTATGCCACGTATACCTCCAAATTTGATGCGTGCTGCATTCGACTCCCACTATTGTTTACCTTTATTATTACCAGAATGTAGAACAATTAATAACGCTAAGCAAGAATACAATTGGATATTTACTGAATTATCAAATAAAATAGATTCAAAGAGTAAGTTGAAAAAAGCAATTGAAATTGCTTGCATTCAAAGATTTCATCATATACCTCTTCAATATATTTTAAAATCTCAGCCATTCGGTTCAATCAATATAGCTTGTAAAAAAAATGTATTGATACCAAGATGGGAAACTGAAGAATGGTGTATTAAAATTTCTAATGCTGTCAAGAGTTCTAAACATTTAATTGAATCAAATTATAATCAATTAAATAAATTCAATATAGTAGATCTTTGTACCGGTTCAGGTTGTATACCATTATTATTAAGAAATGAATTAAATAGTTCTTTTAGTAATCCGGACATAATTAAAATAAATGCATTCGATATTTCTGATCATGCATTAAACTTATCAAATCAAAATAAATTAACATCTAGTGAAATGCCATTAGATGTAATTTTTAGAAAATTAGATTTACTAAATGATACTATAAAATTAGAGGATTATGGCATTAACGAAATTGATATATTGTCATGCAACCCACCTTATATACCAACAACAGATTTCATAAATAATACATCAAGGTCTGTACGGTTCTTTGAACCTAAATTAGCATTGATCGGTAGTAATGAATTTTATGAAAATTTAATAAATGTATGGTTACCTAAAACAAACTCATTCATTTATGAGGTTGGATATCAAAATCAGATCGATTTTGTCAAGGAAGCTATATACTCTAATAAGGAAAAGTTTGGTGAGTGGACTGTAGGTCAAAAAAATGATTCTAATGGTAACCCAAGAGTCGTGTTTGGCTATAAAAATTCATCTTTAACGAAAAATAAAATTATAAAAGACATTTTTAAAGAATATGAGAGCTTATAAAAAAAATGGTTATACAATTTTCATTTTTCGCATCAAAGCTTGTATATAAATACACTATATAAAAATATTATATATTCAATCATTTTTTATTATATATAATTATAATAATTTGCATGCACTTTCTAAGGAAACTATTAGATCTTAGATAATATATAAATCTATTCAGTTTTCTGTTTTTTAACCGATTCAGAATTGGAATCATTTTCAGTGGGTTTTTCTTCAGGATCCTTGGCTGGGATAACTCTATGACACCATAATAAATAACCACCACCACCTCTCATTGTCATCAAAGGATGTAGTTTACCCCTTATTGTTTGATATGGTCTACATCTAGTTTCAAGAATAGTTGGAGCCAAAAATCTAAGATCATCATATAAAGTATGAGATAAATCTAATAATGTTTCTTTGAATTGACTGAAACATACAATCGGTCTGGAACCATGCACATTTTCAGAAAGTTTAGGTATTAATGAAGGTAAAGACAATGTAGATGCTACTACTAAACCATCATATTTAACCTCTGTTGAGAATTTAACGACTTCTAATTGACTCTTGTATAATTTTAGTCTGCGGAAATAAGCATTCTTTTTATTTCCTTTCATTTCTTTAACTTCTTCTTTTGATAATGGTGTAAATGTTTCTTTAATTCCTTCTTCTGTCGGAGGTTCGAAATAATCTAGAATCGAAATTGTCTTAACATGTTCGTTTATAAACGTTTCAGAATAATTAGAATATTTTAATAAATCTAAGTTAGCATGTTCATTTTCGTGAATAACCACTACCTTACCTGTGAATTTTGAATTATTATCACCACCAAACATACGTTCCAATAAAAAGTATACTAATAAACCACCAGTATCATCAACACACAAGTATGAACCATTACTTCTGATATTAGCTAAATTCAATAACATACCGATGGACTCTTGTGACATATCCATTACACGTTGTTGATCACCTTTAGCTAGAAAATACTCTAATAATATCGAACCACTTAAATAATTAACAGTAAAATGTTTGGCAAATTTCTGTTGCTTTCTTTTTAAATACTTTTCTTGAGACTGTATAGTTTTTTTATGGAAACTTTCATGTGATTCAATCATCTTAGCAATGATTTCATTACCTGAAACAGATTGTTTCTTTAAATCTTCAATTTCAGCCATAGATAATTTTTGTACTTCATTACCAATATTAATTAAACCTTTATTATTTTCACTACTATTAATATTTGATAATTCAATGATTTCATTTGTTTCTTCACCATTATTAGAGATTTCAGAATTCTTTTCTTTCATTATTCTTACTTTTCCAATTGGAATTTTATTTGAATTTTTCTTATTTTTATTAGTTTCATCTTTATTATCATCTTCATCATTTGTTTTAGGATCATAATATATTTCAAAAGTAGTTCCAAGTGGATAACCAATAATATCATCAACATTAAATGCACCGAATTTACCCAAAGAAATGGAACCATGTTCTCTTAATTCAACAATTTTCCAATTGTTAGATGGCAATTTTAAAATAACATATTGACTGTATGCAATTTGCTTCAAAGGATCAATGTTTTCAGACATATTTAATTCTAATAAATGTATATTAATATCTGATTTTTGTTGATTAGATCCTTTAGATATGTCTATCCTCTTCAACTGACTATCAAGTTAGAAACTCCGCTATTACTACTATAAATATTAATTGGATTTAAATTTAAAATAAATAATGTTAATATATATATTTATATAAATTGCAGTTTGTTATATTTTAAAGTCAAGATATTATTAATAACTTTACTATTAGAAGTTTTGCGATGAGCTTGAAATTTTTTGATTTTTATTATTATAATTAAATAAATTATTTTCATCTGCATAGTAAAATATTCATGTTTTAAGAAATACCCGCACAAGAGTATGCAATAAAAATAATATCACAAAAAAAATATATTTCTTTTCAGTTTTACAGATTCGAATAAAAAAAAACATATCAATATAATATTAATCACTATATTATTGTAAAACGACTTGACTATGTGCTTTCGAAGATGCAAATAATAGAAAATACTACATAATATTATTTATTCGACAAGTTTTAAAAGTTGAAAAATTTTGAAAAATATAGAGGAAAATTTTTTTTGGTTTTAATATTTTCATTAATAATTAATTATGGTGTCGTATGTTATGATCTGATCTTTTTCAATATTGTAAGGTAGTGAAAAAATTTTGTTAAGCTCATCGCAAAATTTAAGATATCTTACAGTATTTGATTAATATAGAAATTTAATCTAATTATGTTATTAGTATATATTGATATTTTTATCTTATCTTGTGTATTAAATTAAAATTTGTGCAAACATTTATATTATTGGATTTGATTTTAAAACAAATTTTCTGAATTAGTTTAATATAATATAAAGAGACATCGCCAATCTAAAATACCAAATCTAATACAATGGGTAGTAGACGTCATAAAAATAAGCAAGGTGCTCCACCAACTTTAGAGGAGTTTCAAGCTAAAAAAGATAAGAAACTTAATAAGTTAAAGGAAAAATCCAAGAGATCAGCTACTTCTGCTGCGAAAACTGAAAAGAAATCTTTAAAGAAACAAAAGAAAAACACTAAGGAAGTTGTCGAAACTCTAGTCTCTGATGAAGAACCTGTTGTTGAAGAGGATGATAACATGGAATTATCAAAGGAAACAAAGACATTATTTGATGACAGTGATGAAGATGAAGATCAAAATGAAGATGGATTAAAAGATGAATTTGATTTAGAACAAGAATATGATTATGAAGATGATGAAGACCAACAAACCCATGCTATGTTTTCTGATGATGAAGAAGATGAAGCTGGTTTAGAAGAATTAAATGCAGAAAATATGGAAGCCTTTTCTAAACAATTAGATGAAGAAGAAGCTGAAGAAGCTGAAGAAGCCGAAAGAGAATTAGTCGAAACTGATATCATGCAACCAAGAGCCGATGTTTTACCTTCTGAAAAAGAATTAGAATTAATGGCAGGTCAACCACCAAATTTAACTGCTGTCAGAACAAGAATTATTGAAATTGTTAAAGTTTTAGAAGATTTTAAGAATTTAGCTGCTGAAGGCAGATCAAGAACAGAATATACCGATAGATTATTAATTGATATTTGTGATTATTTTGGTTATTCTCCATTTTTAGCTGAAAAATTATTTAACTTATTCTCTCCAGCTGAAGCTTTAGAATTTTTCGAAGCCAATGAAATTTCAAGACCTATTACTATCAGAACAAATACTTTGAGAACAAGAAGAAGAGATTTAGCTCAAGCATTAGTTAATAAAGGTGTTAATTTACAACCAATTGGTTCATGGACTAAAGTTGGTTTACAAATTTTTGATTCTCAAGTCCCAATCGGTGCTACATCCGAATATTTAGCAGGTCAATATATCTTACAAGCTGCTTCTTCTTTCTTACCTGTTATTGCATTAGATCCACAAGAAAATGAACGTGTCTTAGATATGGCAGCTGCCCCAGGTGGTAAAACCACTTACATTTCCGCTCTTATGAAAAATACTGGTTGTGTTTTTGCCAACGATGCTAACAAAGCTAGAACTAAGTCTCTTATTGCTAACATTCACCGTTTAGGTTGTACAAATACCATCGTTTGTAATTACGATGCTCGTGAATTTCCAAAAGTCATTGGTGGTTTTGACAGAATTTTATTAGATGCTCCATGTTCTGGTACTGGTGTTATTGGTAAAGATCAATCTGTTAAGGTTTCTAGAACCGAAAAGGATTTCATCCAAATTCCACATTTACAAAAACAATTATTGCTTTCAGCTATCGATTCTGTAGACGCTAATTCAAAGACTGGTGGTATTATTGTGTATTCTACTTGTTCTGTCGCTGTTGAAGAAGATGAAGCCGTTGTTGATTATGCATTGAGAAAAAGACCAAATGTTAGATTAGTTGATACTGGTTTAGCTATTGGTAAGGAAGGTTTTACCAGTTTTAGAGGTAAGAAATTCCACCCAAGTGTTAAACTAACTAGAAGATACTATCCGCACACATATAACGTTGATGGTTTCTATGTCGCCAAATTTCAAAAGATTGGTCCATCTCCACATGATGATAACTTAGCGAGCGCTAGAGAAAAGGAAGCTGCCGCTAGAGAAGAAGCTCTAGAGGAAGGTATTATCAACGATGATTTCGCTCATTTCGATGACACAGAAGATAAACAATATATTGAAAAGTCTAAGAAAAACATTTTACAAAAGAAGGGTATAAATCCAAAGGGTCAAAAACAGAATCATTAAAATGATCATTCTATAAATTGATTAATTTTATAAAAATTTGTACATTACATACATTAAATATTAAAATAGAAGTTTTCTATCATTCAAAATAACCAGTGTTACCTAGTCTATGTTCTTTAATATATTCAGGTCCATACTCTTCGTAGTCTTTTTTAGATATCAAGCTAGATTTAAACTCCGCTTCATCATTGGCATATTTTGCCATACCTTTCCAAGCATCTAATGATGGGTTGCTTGAAATATTAATATTAAATTTGGAATTAATTGGTAGAAATGATGTAAATTCTTTGACTACTCTAGATTTTAGTCCCGGTAATTGTGAATGCCCTCCTGTAAACCAAACATTATTAGCCATCGCTTCTGCTACTGAACTTAATCTACTAGGTTTAGAATTAAATTTCTTTAAAAGAATGGTTTCTGCTAGTTCCATCATACCAGCTTGATCACAACCACCCATTCTAGGTTGGAATAAAATTTCTGGAACACGGGGTCTTTCTATGTTTAAATGCATTTGGTGTTGTTCATGTGTATTTTCGCTGTCAAAAGGTCTTGGTCCTCTTAAAAATAAATGTAAAGTAGAATTTCTCCAATCATATTGAGCATCAACAGTATCTTCAACAGTAAAATTTGAATCAAATTCTAGAAGTTCTTTTTCCATTTCTACAATTTCTTTATAATCCTCTTCTATAAGTTCATCTAAAGCTTCTGGATTTTGGAAAATATCATTATATACCATCCAATCTTCATCATCAGCACCAAATGTATCGTTCGGATCATTATCAATCGTAGCTTGTTGTCTCGTTCTTTTCGATCCCGTTTTTACATTGTCTTCTGCTAAAGTTGCTAAACTCTTCATTCTATTTTGAGAAGCTTGTGATTTTCTGTCTTTCATATCTTCTCTTGTTTTAATCTTTTCTTTTCTTTTAGCCAACAATTCATCTAATGCTTGTCTTTTACTTTTGATCCATCCATTTAAATCAGTTGCACGCCATTGTTCTTCTCTTATCCTTTGCTCTTCAGCTTCTTGCTTTGCTTTCAACTTTTCCTCCTTAGCTTTTTGCCTGGCATCATAATTTGCTTTCATCAATCTTTGCTTTCTTTTTTCTTTCAATTGTTCTTCGTCTAATTGGTCATCTGGAACCTCCAACAGTTCGAATTTATTAGCATTATCATCCTCCTCATCTTCATCATTATCCAAAGCATCTGCCAAATCCGCAGCTTGTGCTTTTTTCAAAGATCTTTCCAAATTATACATATATTTTTTGAAATCTCTTTCATCATCGAAGCCGGCATTTTCTAAAATTGATAATATTTGCTTTTTGGGTTGGTCAGCAAATTGCTCTCTTAGTTGGGAATAATATTCCCATTCTTCTTGTTTCTGTATTATTTTTTCCATTCTTTTTTGTTTTGCTTGTTCTTGTAATCTTCTACCACTTTCTTTTCTCTTTTCAGCTTGAATTCTCAATTCTTCTTCTGTTTTTTCTGGTTGTAATATTTCAGTAAATGGTGCTTCGATTACAATATCATTTTTTTCCAATTGATCTAAAGTCAATATATTGTCCAATTCACTTAAATAATCTTTTGAAACATAACAATAATCTTTATACAAAGTTTCATATTGGAATTCTGTTAATTTGGTTGGGAAATATGGGTATTTTAATGTCATTAAATCATTTAAGTAATTAACAGCATGACTACCACCCCAATTTACTCTTTTCGAATCAGTTAATACTGCTTTACCATCAACAATTGGAATAACATTTGTATCTTGATTATTCAGACCAAATATTAAACCTGAACTATTCTTTTCATTATTTGCATAGAAACTAAATAAATTATCGACACCAAATGCCACATTAGAAGTATTGAATGTTTCAAATAAAAGTTGATACCAGTTCACTCTTTGTGATTGTAAGGCAGCTAATTTTTCTGTAACGATTAAAGGATTTGATATACCATTATTTGCTTCAACACCCAAATGGTTAAATGTATATTCTAATATATCTTCAACATATTCCCAATTTGTTACAAATGACCCATCAAACGGAGCTTTAGATTGAGAACGTACCGCATAATCTAAATTAATATCATTACCTATAAATGTCATTGTCTTACTTAATTTACGATCTCTAAAACGCGTTAGCCTTGTTGGGAAATTGAATTCTGGAGTAGATTGGTTAACATAGCCAGCTTTGACACTATTAGTACCGAAATCAATAGCAATAGGAAGTTTGGAGTCATACGTCGAAAGATCGACAAAGTGTTCAGGTGTTTCATTCAATGGAGATTCATCAATTATTCTAACCTTTAATGGCTCCAATAGGTTTTCTGTCGAAGTTGATCTAGACATAATAATTTTTCTTTAACAAATTCAGTTAACTTAGTTTTCTCAATTCTTGAAAATAATTATTTCCTAATTTATATTTTTATCAAATTGACTATATTTAATTATGAGCCTTTTATGAGACTTTTATGTTAATAAAATGTAGATTTCATTTTATTAAATAAGTAACGTTGATACTTTTTTTTTTATCTATTGGTTATATTTTTGAAATTCAACCATCGCTCTTAAAATTACATATCGTAAATAGCGATTGTCGTCTTTTCTCTGTAACGACAGTGTCTCGACTGAAACTGGTATTAAGATCAACTTAATCTAAATTCTATATAAGATACGCTATAAAACATAATTTTGTTACCTTTATATTATTTTTATTTATCATTAGAATATTTATTTATTTTTATATATCTCCATCCAGCATATTATCTAAGAAAGAAGTTGGGACTTGGAAGTTTGTATCGCTATTAGTGGTTGTCTTTTTAGTTGGATCTTTATTTTCATCTTGATGGTTTATATTAAACGAGTTATCATCATCATATTTCAATATTGCATTGTCACCATCATATTTTAATACGGTATTATCGTCAAATATACTGTTGTCAACATTTAAACTTAATATCGAATTATTTTTATGATGATAACGTGTTGGTGATCTATTTCTCCTATCTGGAGATATACTTCTAGTTGGAGACATACTTCTCTCTGGCCTAATATAATTATTATTTAGTGGTGATGTTACTATATTATATTCATTATTTTCTTTTAAAAACCTTGATTTTCTCTTCTGTTGTTGGTCAATAATTTCTAATGTTGGCGATATAAATAATGAATTATCTTGCTTCTTGTTTGATTTATAAGGAGTTCCAGAATCTTGAATTACATCAAATGGATTTTGTTTTTGTCTAAAACTTCCATTCCCATTATCCATTGATGCCATATCATAATTTAATTTCGATGGACTATGCATTGGACTTAACATTAAACTTTCACTTTGAGTTTGAAATCCGTCTTCAATATCTGTATTGTATAAACTATTATTCATTATAGTTTCATCATGAAAATTTGATTTAAATGGATCTTCAATATCATATGATTCAGATAAATTTTTATAACTCGATACTTTTAATCTTGTATAAATTTTCCAAAATAGTATTACCAATATAACAGCACCAAAAATTGCAACAGATGCAATATACACAGTACCATCAATATCACTAGATCTCCATATATTTGGGTTATTTTTTGCAGATGGTGGGGTTATAGATGGTGTTGAATATGATTGTGTAGTTGTAGATGTAGTAGTAGACGGGTCAGTTATTGTACTGTCACCATCAGCCAAAGTTGATGTAACTGTGGGTTCTAAATTGCTAACTGTGCTAGTTGTGCTAGTTGTTGTGGTTACTAAAGATGGTAGTGCTCTTTCCACTATATTCATAATTAATTTTTTTTTTTTTTTGATTATTATTAATAAATATATCAATTCAAGCTATTCAGCTAATTTAAATTGCTATATTGTTCCAATAGTTTCCTTTTTTTATGAATCTTGCCTTTATAATAATATTAGATATTTAAAAAAATAGTTAAAATGAAAAATTTTAATAGTACCAAAGTATAGTAAACATGTGCGTTCCTTATATGATTACCTTTTCTATAATTATATTATGAGGTTTGCAAGATCTCTATATCAATTTGTCTTCAAAATTAATTTTTCAAATTACATGATTCTTTATTTATTATTGATATTTCCCAATTAAGAATATTCTTCAAAAATTTCAAAGAAATAGAATGTGTTATTTGTGTCGCTATCATGTCAGTTTGAAAATTATAATTTAAAATCAATAATTAATTAGTTATAAAATGTTATTAAGATGAATGATGAACCTATGAGTTAAAGGATCTCGGTTTATCGTCTAGATAATTAACCAAATACATCAATTTAAAAAGTACTAAGAGAAATATATTGGCATTGAGAATTATTACAATTATTACACATTTTGAATTGGTATTTTCTTTCTAAGTATTCTAAATTTGCAAATCAACATAAATTGATTTAAAGGTAACATTATATTCTATTAAAGTTGTAAAAAAAAGCCCATTCGTAATGAAATATATTCCTCCATTAAACTTTTCACCAGTAGTGAGTACTGACGTATCACTTTATAGATCTGGTTATCCTATGCCTTTGAATTACTCGTTTATAAAAGATAGACTTAATTTAAAGACCATAATATATGTTGGTGATAAAGAAGATTTAACAACTGAATATTCTGAGTTTTTAAATATCGAAAAAATTAAATTTCATCATATTTTCATGGATTCATGCAGAGATAAAGATATTAATTTACAAGTTAAAAAAGTTTTAGAGATAATTTTAAATATTGATAATTATCCAATTTTAATCCATTCAAATAAAGGTAAACATAGAGTTGGTATAATAGTAGGTATAATAAGGAAAGTTTTACAAGGTTGGTCGACAGCCGGTATATATCAAGAATATACAATTTTTTCAGGTGGATTAAAAGGTGATGCAGATTTAGAATTTATTACAATGTTTGAAACTGAAATGTATATACGAAAGGATAAAATCCCCAAATTTGTCACTGATTCATTAAATAGATAAAACCACCAAAAAAAATAAACAATGCATATATAAAAAACAATTATAATATACACTTTATTAGTAATCATTAAAATATTTTATTTTATTTTATTTTTTAATGTTAGAATTTTAATTTAGATAAATATATATAACTATATATTAAGAAGAGGAAACAGTTAAAGGGACATAAACCACGATATTCATTAAGAAGAGAATGATAAAGAACCACCGATCTTGTGAACAGGTTCATTTACATTCAAAGCATTGAAAGAAGCACCGATACCGACATTAACACCTTTTCTTAATTGTTGTTTATAAGCTAAAGCTAAAATACCCGAGTCTTGAATCTTAGCTTTAATTTGTGAAGTTTCATCAGGGGTATATTTTGTTGCGAATTCAATAGTTGTATTTTTACCATCTGGAATATATTTACAAGTAGTCATTGCTTTAGCACCAATTTGTAAAACATCAGAAACATTTTGAAATAATGAGATAGTACTTAAATGCTTATTAGTGTAAGAGATACCGACAGTATAATCTAATTGTTTATAAGCTAAAGCGACCATATAATTTGATAAAGAACCTTGAGTAATATCGTAAGTTAATTGAGCACCACCAATGACACCATCATGTGATAAAGTGAAATCACCAATAAAACTTGGTTTATTAATTAATGTGAAATTACCTCTAGCAGATAAGAAATCTTGTGTGAAAGTTAAATTTAACTTTGCATCTTTTGAGACATCTGGTACAAAAGTTGTAATTAATTCAGATTTCAAACCTTTTGTTAAAATATCTTCTACTTCAATTTTAGTTTGAATATTATTATTATTTGCTACCGATTGTGTTAAGGACAAACCTGTTGATTTGTCATTAAATTTAGTTTCAATCGAAGTTAATAAAGAAGAACCAACTTTTGGTTGTTTTGTTTTAATATCGAATTTAACACCATTTTTAGCTACAGTTGAAACATCAAACGATAAAGGTTGAGTATGATAATAATCAGCATTAATTAAAGAATTAACATCTTTAGTAATATTATTAAAAGTGGGAGGAGCCATTGTAGGAGTGTATGAGTATGAATATATCAGTGTATATCTCTATATGTATATCTCTATATAGAAATAATATTATATTATATTAAAGCAGATATAAAATAAAACCAATTAATGCATGGCAAAAAAAAAGAGAAAAAAAGAAATAATAAAAATATCGATCTATTTATATAGTTATATTAAATTACCAATTAAAAGATAAATTTTAACCTTAAAAAATATATATATTATAAATATCTCTCAATTCCTTCATCAACAAGCAATAAAACAATAAATATGATAGAAATGAAACTACATGTAAGAAACAATAGTGTGTAAAGAAATTAATTATAATTAAATCGATTACCATAATAATATATATTATATAATACAATAATACAACAATACAATAATACGATAATTGAAAATAGAAATGTTAAATGGGAATTTAACACATAGTTAATAGTCAATAGTTAACCCCTAAGATAGACAACAATAAATATATTATGTTACACAACAGTATACTATAATGTTATACTAGCACATGATCCATTGATTGTTATTGGTTGAAATTATTAGAATTAATGTGTTTTTGTGTGTTTAACGCAAGGGGAGGGTAAATGGGAGTGAGTATTTAACTCTATCGTAATATAATTGTTATTGTTATTGTTATTATTGTTATTATTGTTATTATTATTATTATAAGTACTCTACTATTAAGAGTATACTTTTTATTTAAATAGTCCTTATAGATTAGTTATATATACGTATGAGTACTAAACTTTTGTGTATTTAGATTAAGGTAGTGGGCATTTTTGCTTAAAATGGTATTTACCCGATCTTTACAGGGTTGAAAAATTCAAGATCTGATATCGAGTGTTTCTTTTTAAATCTAAAGATGGATGCCATTAACTGTTACTATATAAAATAGATTTGTTATTAATAATGTATATATATATATGTATATATATATATATACATACATTATTGTTACTGTTTTTATTCAACTTAGAACAATAAAAAGTACTAAGTTTAATAACACATACATTTATGTCGACTACTGAATATAACGATATTGATGATCAACTTTATGATCAAAATTTTAGTGTAGTAGAATATTCAAATGATTTATTAAAAAATTTATCAAATGATGATTATTTAACTTTTCAATTACCATTAAAAAAATTAAATTATGAACTAGATGAAATCGAATTAAGAATTGAATCTTTAATTAAATCAAATTCAATCGATTTAATTAATCAATTCTATAAGAAAAAAAACGTTAATACAATTATACAAAATGAATTAAATTCAACTTTAAATTATTTAAATATTTCTTATAATAGATTAAATAATGATATTATATTAAAATATGAAAAAATTAAAAAATTACAAAATATTTTAAATAAAATTCATCAAACTTCAAATTTATTAAGAGATTCATTGATTTTTATACATTTAATTAATAAAATTAATAAAATTAAATTGAATATTCAAAATGTTTTTGAATTATCGATTTTACAATCACAATGTAATTACATTATTACAAATAATTTAAATCTAATTACATTAAAATTAATTAAGAATTTAAAAAATGATATTTTAATTAAAAATGAAAAAGGATTAATTAATTTTATTACAATTAATATTATAAAATTGTTTAATAATAATAATGATATTAATAAAATTGATTTTAATAAAAAATCAGATTTAGCAATTTTATTACATTCATTAAATTTAATATCAAAAAATGATTTTATTTCAAATATAAATAAAATTATAAATTTAATTACATTATCAACAAATCAATTATTAAATAAGTCAATTAATTCAATTAAAGGTTTACCAAATTTATTCGATACAAATATTTTAAATAATGCAAAAATTATCTACAAATTAGAAAATTTATTAAAATCAATTCAAATTGAAAATGAAAATAATACTTTATTCACAGAATTTATTAATTTACAAAGATCAAAACAATCACAACAATTAAATTCGACTTCACGTAAAGTAAATAAATCATTATTAGATATTTATTGGTCAACTATTTCAAATTCTTATAAAAAAGATTTCGAAATTACAATTAATAGAGGTGGTCCAGTAGGGAAATCTTTAATGTCAAATAAACAATTCATTATAGATACAATTAAGGAGAAAATGAAAACTAATGTTATTATAGAAAGAACAGAAACAGTTAGTTTTGTTGATTATACAGATATTATGCTAAATTCAATTGTAATATTATCTCAAGAAAATAAATTGAACGCTTAATAATAAATAATAAATAATAATTAAAGAATAATAAAATATTTTATAAAATAACATCTTTTATTCTATACTTTTCCTAAATATAATAATCATTATATGTATTTTTAAATATATTTTTATCTATTACAAATTCGATATTTGTTAATGCAATGAAGGTAAATTTTTGAAGTTGAGGAGACTTCAAGGATCATGATTTTAAAAGTTATAAGGTGCCATCTATTCAGTTCTAAACTTCGGTTTAGCACCAGCATCTTTTAATGGATTCAAAGCTTCCTTCTTCTTATTCTTCTTACCACCACGTTTATTGAACTTCTTCTTCTTTTCTTTCTTCAATGCTTTATTTAATTCTTCACGTTCTTTAATTTTTTCAGCTGCCAATTTCTTTGCGATTCTTTGTTTCTTACATGGCCTTCTCTTTTTTATTATTTCTTCTCTAGCTGCTAATATATCGATTTTATTATTATAGTCACTTAAAATGATAGGTTTATGCTTGTTACCAGCTTTGGAAATTATCAAATCTTTATCTTTAAAAAGAATATCATATTCAATTGCACTTTGACTAAAGTTTTCTTTATCTTCTTCTGTATAAGCAGTAAAATAATAAGATTCTGGTCTACTTTGATCAATAATTTCTGGAGATGGTTCTCTTAAACTGATTTTCATTAATTTGACTTCAGATCTACCTCTTTCTTCTTTGTTTTCATCATCATCTTTTTCATTACTCTCATCAACAGTATCAGTTGGACCTCCAAACGAAAATAATGGGAAGTCAAATTCATCTTCTACTTCTTCAATCTTTTCAGATTCTTCCCCATTACTATTTGTGGCAACATTGTCAACTTCAACTATTTCAAAATTTGGTTCTATTAATGTGTTGTCATCAAATTCATTGGAAGATTCATTTTCTATAGCTGGTTCATTTTGGTAAATTTCTTTTCTTGAAACTCTGGATAAATTGACATTCGTAAAAATATTTATGTTAATAAAATGATCTAAGCAAAGGTCTAATCTATATTTAAATATAAAAAATATATTGTCACATACATTTGTAATTCACTCATCTTGTTATAAGTATAGCTTCAACTATCGTTGGTAATGGTTTTGAATTTACTGTTATCAATACTTGCTAATTGAACAATATGTATTGTTTTATATAGTTTCATATACTCATCGGAAAATAATTTTCAATTCTTCGACTACATCTCGCTAAAAAAAATTATATGTTCAACGCCAGGTGCTCAATAGATAAAGATAAAATTATAAAAAATTATATAAAAATAATTAATATATGCTTTATTTCATTGTATTTTTAAATAGTAATTTACAGAATGTATCTTTATTTGTTTATATAGTCAATTTAATTACAATTTTTTGACCAGCTAAATTGTGAATCAAAACTATTTGCTGATTTTTGACTTCATGTTTTGTAAGAATTCACGGTAACTTTCACTGTTCAAGACCTTGTCTTCAACTAAGGCACTTGTAGCCCATAATCTTAATGTAGCAACTTCTCTAGCAGAGGCATGGTTAACTGGTTCACTTAATGAAGCACCTCTGACAATGTATAATGTTTGGTATGTAATAATATCATCGTGTTCTCTAATCTTTGCTATAATATTTCTAACTCTTTCGTTAAATTCAGAACCTTCAACAATTGGTAATTCTTGTTTACCGATTGGAACTTGAATAATATCATTGATACCAAAGACATCGGAGACCAACTCTGGGACAGCATCACCACCAATCCATAAGAATAATTCACTCCCATTGTCAATAATGTATAGACCATATCTTTCAAAGATAGTAGCACTAGCATTAATTGGTTTTGGTAAGACAATTTGACCATTTTCATCTGGTAAACCAGCTTCATCAACCATATCATGTAAAGAGTAAACATTAGCGTAAATGTTCTTAATTAAATATTTCAATGGCATAGATTCGATGTTATTTAAAGCAATAGCTCTGTGATCACTTGGTACAATACCTTGTCTGAAGGCCATGTGTTTACTTAAGGAGTGCATTAACAATGGGAACATTCTTAAATTAGCACACAATCTTAATGGAGCACCACCAGCAGTATTTGAGACAACCATATCTTTCTTGTAAACAGCCAAAATTTCTTGAACAGATTTGCTTAAGTATAATCTAGCATCTTCTAAGCTTGAATTCAAAGCTTTTTCAACAGCCTTTTCAGCAAAATAATTGGTAATAGCTAATTGATCGGCAGAAGCGTAAACTTCTAATAATGATTCTGTTGTTGGTAAAGCTAAAGTAATAACTCTAATTCTACGTTGACCAGTATTCAAAGAATGTAGAACAGCAACTTGAATATAACAGTATTCTGTAGTGACTGTATCGTCAACATTGAATTCGAAAACATAAGATTGATCTCTTGGCATAGTAGAGAAAGCACATAAGTCTGAAGATCTGTTAAAGAAATGACCATAGAATGAGGACATTTTAATACCAGTACTACCACGAGCTCTCATAACAGCTTCCATAGATAAGTCCATAGACAAATGTTTAGAGAATTCTTTAGTAAATTTAGTAACATCAGCTAGATGAGCAGCAGAGAAACCAGGGTAGAAATGTGTTTGACCAGCAGTGAAACGAGATAAGTTAGTTAAAGTAGCAACATCCATGTATTCTTCAGAAGCTAAGAATAAATCAACAGTAACTTGAGATTTAGAACAATCAATAGCAAAAGTTTTGTAGAAAGAGTCTTGACAAGATAATAACTGAGAAGATTCTTTGTTAGTGTTAACAACACCAGCTTCATTTCTTTTTGCCAATTTACCTACACCGATGTTTGGTAAAGTGGATGAGATAACAATGATCTTACCACCAATACCAGAAATCAAGTTGAAAACAGATTTTAAAGATGGGCCTAAAGCGAATTTATTCATAACATTGTATTTGAAAATTTCTGGAATCATATTTAATAATTTTTCAATATTATTTCTACGACTTATTAGAGGAACTAACATAGATGTTGGTTTTGGTAAGAAAGCTTCTTCTAAATCACCAATATCCATCATTCTAATTTGATCAGCATCTTCATCAGCTGGAATAGAAAAATAATGAATAGAGTTGTCAACACATACAATAGAAACTCTAGTTCTTTCATCACGGTTTGGAATACTGTCTAAAGTTTCTAAGATAGTTCTTGTAGCAGTTGCTAATAAACCATTCTTAATAGCATTTTGTGAAACATCTAAGATGAAAGAGTAAACAGAAGGAGGTGGTTGTCTAATAGCATATTCCTTTGGAGCGATATATTCCATAACAGCATGTTTAACTTCATTTCTTTCATATCTATTAGATGGAGCACCGCCACCCATTGCTTGGTCGAATAACATTGGGACTTCATTTGATAAACGACAGAAGTTACATCTCCATCTTCTGTTTTGATCAGTGAAGGTAACAAAAGGGTTCATGTAAGATCTACAACGTCTACAACGAACGATTAAAGCATCTTCATTTAAAGGTGGAGGATCGATATCATCATTTAAAAATTGATAAGGTCTGATAACCAAAGCCATTGGCAATTTAGATTTCTTTAATAAAGAACTATTCTTTGGAATTGCATTTAAAGTAGATCTAATATATGATGGTGAAGCATTAGAAGTATCTGAAGGAACTAACATTTTATCAGCTGGGATAATCAAAGGAGGTGGTGGTAAGGATAAATCGGAGATTGGTGGTGGTAAATCTACTAATAAATCGATTGGATATAATTGATTCATTGGTTTATTAGTTTTTGAATAGTTTAATTGTTGATTTTGATTTTGATTATAATTAGTTTGTTGTGGCAAACCGCCCCCGACTGGTGCATTCAATTGTTGTTGTTGTTGGTAGGCCATACTTGGATCGGTATTTGGTACGTTATGTAATTGCATATTGCTCATTACCGAAGCAGCTTGGTCTATTTGTTGATTTAATTGTTGTTGAGCAGGAGTAAATACTCTTGCTTGTTGTTGTTGTTGTTGTCCTTGAATTTGTTGAAATTGTTGTTGACCTTGCGCAAAGTTTTGATCAAAGTTTTGATGAACATGTTGATGTTGTTGAAATTGTTGTTGATCTTGACCCATCTGTTGATTATCAAAAGATTGAATATTTTGATCATTTTGTAAACCAATTTGACCTTGAAAATTTTGATTTAAATTACCAACATCACCAGCCAAAAAGTTTTGAGTACCTTGTTGGGCGTAGTTGCTATCTTGAGAATAGCCCATCATAGATGGATAAACACGTTTCTTATGAGACATACTTTGAATTAAATTGTAGTTATAATTAAAGAAAAAAATAAAAAATAAATGAACAAAACAAAAAAAAAAGATAAATTACTCGATTGGATAGTAATGCAATGTTTTTCTATTATTATAATATTTTATTCCTCTATTATCCTAAAAATGATAACTAGTTATCTATATTATTTGAATAATTAAAATATGATTAATAATTTAAAACACAGTAATATATTTTTAAATTAATAATTAATCTTTAAAACAACAAAAATATAATAAATTAAGTTAAAGTTAAAAAAAAAGAAAGAAAATAAATTTAGAAATAAATGAATAAAATTAATTTTTTATTGTTAACAATAGAAAATTATCTGCGGATACGAAATTTAAGACAAGAAATATTTCAGCTTCACCACTATAAAAAATATTACATAGAAAAATTTCGAAAATTAAAAAAAAAACATTAATAGAGAGATTATGTGTAAATAGTAATGGTAAATAACACATATATAAATATATTAAATAATATAATTTTACAAAAGAATGAGGGAAGCAGATATATATATATAATAACTGTTATATTAAATAAAAATTGAACGACACTAATCATAATTATTTGTTACATTAAAATATATATACTATTTATGCTTATGTCTATATTAATTATCAAATTGAACAACAATACAACAATTCAATTGAAATTTATCGTTATTTAAAGAAAAGAATACATGTTATAATACGTTGTTAGCAATGAACAACAAGAAATCAACGTATAAATAAATGCATGTGCACGTGATATTCCGGGTAATTGCTTGATGTTGTTTTATTTCTCAAAATAGAGAACGTAACTTGTAACAGAACTTCAACTCACAACAAGTTACTGTTGATTTAAAATACTGTTTAATGAGGTACATAACTATGTCGTTTTCAATGATACACAGATATACAACATGTTTTATATGATGTTTCTATGTATTCTATGTGCTGTATTCTATGTAATGCGATCTATGTAATGTAATAACTGGTATGTGTGTTTTTTTCAATGTTCGGTTCGTATCTTCATCAGATCTGAACTGTTCTTTTTCTTAATAGTTGCTATTAAGAATTTACATACTTAAAAATAATTAAGAATTAAGTATGTAATTTTTCAAATTTCGTAAAATACTTTAATTATGATGAGATAAAATTATTTATTATGTATGTAGGCTTTGATTGAAAAAAAAATGTTAATAAGAAAATAAAGGGTTTAACATTATTAATAAATTTTTCAATAAATCGTATATATAGATCTATAATTAATTTTAACATAATTTTTTTTTATTGTATTTTGTGTATTTTGATATGAACAAAATACAATAACTTATTCAAACAATGCCTCCTTTACCTACTCAGAGGAAAGAACAATTAGAATTATTTAATTTACAAGAAAATGCTATTGTAACTTCGCCATGTTTAATTATTCATGGTAAATGTTTAACCAACAATGGTTCTAAATCAATTCAAATTCAACATCATTCTTTACCTACTTTAAGTTATCCTGTTGATGAGAATTTTTTTAAAATTACTTGTCATTTAACTCCTGGGGAAAATACTTTGACTTTAGTCACTGATACAAATTTATTTAAAATTATTAAATGTGTTTATACTCCATTGTATCAAAATTTACCAATCCATCTTTGTTTATTAATTGCAAACGATTCTCCTTTATTATTCGACTCAACTAAGGTACAGATTAAGAAAGAAGGTGGGAATAATTTAGATTTAGCAATTAAAAAATTACGAATGGCAGGTAGATTAATGCAAGCTTTCACAAATGAACAAATGTTAAGAGCAGGTTTTGGTCAAAGATGTTTTCAGTTCGTTGAAGAGTATGCAATGGATACTTTGTTCGAATCAAAACAAGAAATGAGAAATACAATCAAAATTCATATTTTAAGATCAGATAAGACAACTAAAGAAATTAGAGACTATGATATTGCTCAACAAAATAAAGATGCAAAAAATTCAGGTGGTTTATTCGATATTGCAATGAATTGTATTAGAAAAAGTGATTTTTTCAATCAACCAGGCTTACAAAAACCAGTGCAAGCAGCTGTAATGTTCATGGATACACATTGGGATGGTAAATTAATTACTGGTCATGCAGCTTTAGGCGGTGGTACTTCTGATATTAAATTAGCAATATTTGGTTCACATGGTATGTATTCTTGGCCAACGTGCATGGAAAAATTATTACCTTATATGTTGGATACAACCAAATCTTCTAAGGATGAAGTGGCAAATGATTGTAATGAATGTGGATCATATTGGGAATGTTGTGTAGTCACAATGGGTGCTTTCATGCATGAAATTGGACATTTATTAGGTTGTCCTCATGAAGAAAATGGTGTCATGTTAAGAGATTACGTTAGATTAAATAGATCTTTTTTAACAAGAGAATCTTTCTGTATAAGAACAAACTCAAATGGTGCCAAACCACCAATCTATCCAAGAGAAGAATGTACTTGGCATAGACTGGATTTATTAAGATTTCTATATCATCCGTCGTTTACATTACCACAAGATTATGCTGATCCTACTTTCATGAGACCAACTTACATCAACTCAAATGGTATTTCAGATCCTACATTGTTTCCATTGGGAAATGATGCTTGTACAATAAAATCAGAAGCTGGTATTTATTGTGTAGAGATTATTTGTGGTGATTTAACAAGGGCATATATTGAATACACTCCTAAATCATTAGGTGGTTTGGGTCCACAAAGGGAAATTAATTTAACTTTACAAGATTTACGTTCTAGAATCCCACCAGATCATTTAGCAAAACATGGTAACGATTTTAAAATTGGTCTTTTATGTGCTAATGGCCCTAACAAAACTTTTGACAATTTCCCGAACTTATTGAAAGTTTCAACAATTTCGATGGCCAAATACAATTATCCAAGTAACGTTCAAGGTTTGAAATCTCCGCTTCTCGGTGGTGCTAAAAGAGGTAAAGAATTTGATATAATACCTATTAATTTCAACAATGTTACAATGGTTAGAGTATTTTATGGTAGTGCTGTTGATGGTTTAAAATTTTATGTAAGAAATCAAAATGCAGGTCAACCACCTTCTGTTCCACCGAGAACATATATGAATAACTTGAAAGATTCAATGAAAAACATGTCAATAAATGATAAAGATGTTACCAGCATATTAGTAGGTAACGAAACAAGAACGTATGCTGATGTCAAATTAGAAAATGGTGAGGCCATTCAAGAAATTAATGTAAGATCTGGTGCTTGGATTGATGGTATCCAAATTGTAACTAGTTATGGTCGTGCAAGTCCTATGTTTGGTAATGCAAATGGTGGTGGCCTTGGTCAATTGAAGGCCCCACAAGGTCAACAAATTTTAGGTATATACGGTAGAATGGGTCAATGGATGGATGCCATTGGTATTGTTTATGGTCAACTCTAATTAATTTGAATAGTTAATTAAGTTACTACGGTGAAAATTTAAATACATAATATAATTTTTATTAAATTGTTGAATATAATCTATTTTTTAAATTTTTCATGTTTAAAAATATATAAAATTTTTAAAATATATACAGATTGGTTCCATGATTTTATTATTTTTTATTTTATTTTATTTCATTTATTCTAATCTATAATTTTTTTTATCAATGTATAGTTATTGTCTACCTTCAAACGAAGGTTGGTATTGTTTTTTTCTATTAAGTGGCATAGTATGCAAATTTCTATTTTTCTTCACCATATAATTGTTTAAATTCGGACTCATTGGTGGATCGACTAAGGAATCAAAACTGACGCTTCTACGTAACATGCTCAAACAATTATTTTCATCACTTAAGGTCCTTGCTAATTTAGTAGGTATCTCTGAATAATGCTTCTCTTTGTATACTAAACCGACTTCTTTAACTTTTGTAGTATTGATTGAATTTTGTGGTATTTGTATAAATGTGTCTAATTTTTCAACATACTCATAAAGTGACCAAGTTATTCCATATGGTTTAATATCTAAACAATATACGCAGTGCAAAGGTATATCTATATCAGCGATTATATCTTTACTGATATTTAAGAAATAACCCAATAACACTCTTGCTGGAACTGGATGAGTAACTATCAAAACACTATCATTTAATCTTTCAATTTCATTAATAACTGTTCTTAAACGATTGATTACATCCAAGTAAGATTCACCACCATTACCTGGAAATTTATAACGTAACTTATCTTTTTCTTTCTTTTGAAATTCTTTTGGATAATATGTTTTAAAATCTGAATGAGATAAACTATCGAAGTCACCTGCATTGATTTCATCTAACATTCTAATTTGTTTAATTTGAAAACTATTTTCTTCAAAATCTTTTACAGTTTCAATTGCTCTATTTCTCATACTTGACCAAATATGGAATTCATCATTTTCAATAATTTCACCCTCATAATTTGTGTCATTAGAAATATTTTCATCAAAATTACTCTCTGTATTTTTATCTATAATTTTTAAATATTCTTTTTTATTTAATTCGTTTGAAATCATTTTCAATTTAAAATTATTTTGTTCAATAATTTTTTGTTCATTAATAAATTTTTTTAATGCCTTTGAATAATTTTTACCTCTTTTAGTTAAATATGAATCACCACCCATTTTAACCTCTAAATTAAATTTACTTTCACCATTTCTTGTAATCCAAATTTTCCTTTCATTTAAATTAAAATTCATTAAATAATGTAAAGTTTCTGATGTTAAAAATCCATTTAATTTATAAGTAATGAATTTTTCTCCAACATCAATCATTTTGATATAAGATAAATTTTCACTATCTTCAATTGTTTCATAAACATTTTTATAATTTTTTAATCTTTCTTCAAAATCAATTAAAGCATCCATTGGATCTTTATCTTTATAATCTGGACCAGAAATTTTTAATTTAATATTTTTTTTAACTAATTCTTCACTTGAACAAATTGTCTCTAAAAAAATTACATTAATTTTATTTGATTTATTTTTAATATTTTGCATTAACAATTTTCTTCTTTCCTTTGTTGTATTTGTTGCATCAAATATTGCAACGGCACCATCTTTCTCTAAAAGATAAGTTAATAGTTCATTCATTGTATCTAAAGCCCATTTATCTCTTAATTGTAAAAACTTTTCATTTTTATTATCAAAAAATTCAGAATTTTGATCTTCCAATTTATTTTCTTTTGAAAAATTTCTTCTTGTATTACCAACATTAAATGCTTTACAATTAAACATCATAAAATTTAAATATCTTGATAATTTATTTGTTATAAAAGATTTACCTGAAGCAGGTAAACCACACATCACAATAATTAATTTTTTCTCTAAATCATCATTTGTAACTAAACCATAAGGTGATTTTTTTGATTTTGTTAAACCAGGTATATCAAATGAAGATGATCTATAATTCACATTATTCTTTATATGTTCTTTAATTTTATTTGAATTATTTTCATTATTTTTATTTATATCAGTACCACTAGTGAACGGGGTCTGTAAAGGTGTATTCTTTGGAGTATATTCCATAACTAAGTTATTATCGTTATTACTTCTAGTTAAACCTTATATAAAAACAACTATTACAATACATAATTTTATTAATCTCTAAATATTATAAATAAAACTAATCAAAAAATAATATATATTTTTATAATCATCAACTTATATGTATAATTAAATAATATTAATAATTTAATTTTTGGAATTCCCAATCAAGGAGTCATTTTATCATTATAGCAAAAATAAAAAATCATTTATTACATAAAATTGACTTTTTATTGTTACAATTTTAAAAATAAAATCTTCTTATTTTAAGTAATTCCTTTAAAAAAAGATTACGAAAAAATATATTGAATTTAAAAAAAAACATTTAAATATAATAAAAACTAGCCGCTCATATTCAAAATTTAAATAAAAACCGAAAATAAATTAAATTTATTAATGACACAAAGAATTTTATGACTAACATTTATTTTATATTTAATAAAAATATACTGTTAAAAGTACAATAATTTAAAATGTAAATCAGTCGTTAATGTGATTTATTATTTCACTGCTTTCTTATTTTTATGAATGTATAATTTTACGGGGATAAAAAAATGCGGGGTTGATTATATAATGTTAAATGAAAAAATGAAAAAATTAAATGAATTGATATAATTGATATAAATTGATATAATTGTAATGTGAGTTGTTTTTCTTATTGGTTTGCTTTTCGTATATGATAAGGAGATTTAATGATAGTATTATACAAAATAATTATTATTAAAAAAAAAAGTTAATTGTGTTTTTTTATTATTTAATATTATTTAATATTATTTATGTAATATTGTTGATGTATCATCCATATTTCCAATGTACATATTAGATGGTACATTTGCTCTTAATTGTGAATCATTACTAATTTCTTGAATTGATGATGTTGTTGTAATTGTATTCGTTTGATTATCAAGTTTTGGTATACTTGTTTCTGGATCAACATTTCCAATCATATCATCTGTACCAGGATCTGTTGTTCCTGTTTCATTTCCTGAAACTGCTTTAGAATTAATATTTTGAATTGTCCTTGTTATTGTTTGATTATTAGTTAATGTTGGTTTTAATTGATTTTTACTTGTTTTTTTATTAATTTCATTTGCTTCTGGTACATTATCAATAATATATTGACATCTTTTTTTATAATCATTAGATAATTTAACTAATGATTTTAAATGTTTATAAAAAGTCTCTAATGTATTAAATGAATCTGTCCTTAATACAAGATTTGTACCTCTATTCAATAAACTACTATTATTACATTGAATTGTAATTTTATATCCACTACTATTACTACTAGTTTTATTTTTTTGATTAATAATATCATTACTTTCAATTATTGAAACTTCATTTAATGGTATTGACATTAACGGTATTAAATCTTTTTTACGATCACCTGTTTTGAATTCATGTAAATAATTTGCTGTTAATACAAAATAACTCTTGGAATAATTTTTTAAAAATTTTGATCTTTTATCGAAAAAACTTGAAAAAATTTCAAAATTATTTGGGTTATCAATATTTTTAAAATTAATATCATTATATTTTCTCATTGGTAAATTTGGTAATACAAAATTATTTAAATTTGAATTAATAAAATTATCCCATTCAAATGAAATATCTTTTGATAATAATCCGGAATCTAATGTAGTTATCAATTTATCAAATACTAATTGTGATTCTTGTCCACTTAACCTTGCATATATTGTAATAGCATTTTGTAATTCCATAACAATAACTTTTTCTAATTCGGAACCTGATGATTCTAAATTATTATATGCTTCATGTAAAAAATTTTCTTCTGTTAATTGTTTTTTAATTTGTCTATCCAATATAATTTTATTTAAATAAGGATCATTCATTTTCTTAGTATTACCAAATCTACAATCATCAATTGATTCTTCAAATTTCGTTAATAAATTAGTCGTGATATTTAATTGTTTGTCACATGTATTTTTAAAATCAGATTCTAATGATTTTATTTCTTTTATTTTAATTGATAAATCTGTTCTTAAATCTTCCAACCTTGGAATTAAATCTGTTGATAATTCTTTTGAAGTCTTTAATGCAAATGCAGCCATGGCATTATGGTAATTTGTTAGTACTGTTGGTAAATCTTGAATTGATCCATTACCAAACGGTATAAAAAAATTTTGTAATAATTTATCATTTTGTTGAGTTGGTTGATATTGATTTTCAACACTGAAAAATGGAAAATTAACAGCTTGTAATAATCTTAAATTATGTCTAACAATTTCATCTTGAACCGATGAAAATTCTGTCAAATAACCAATTAACGATTTAATTATACTTCTCCATGCATTGAATCTTGCTGCTAAAATATCAGTAGGTTGTGAATTTGTAGGAATCAATATAACTAATGGTGACCTAGGATCTTGTTGAATATTAGAGCCACTAGATTTATTAAGAGAATTAGAACCATTATTTTGATTTAATTTAGAAACTCTGCGTATAGAAGTATTTGTTAAAGAGTTTCTATTTAAAACAATGTTTGGTAATTCTAAATTTGATTGTACAATATTTTGTCTATTACCATTTTGCATAACATTTGGATCATTATAAGACATTTGCTGTTGCTGTTGCTGTTGTTGTAATTGTAGCTGCTGTTGTAACTGTTGTTGTTGTAAATTTTGCATTTGTTCCCGTTGTTGTTGCTGTTGTTGACTATACTGTTGTTGCTGTTGAGCAAGATAATCTGATATATTAGAGGTTATAGTATTTTGCATTGACATTTTATTCTTGTCTATTAAAAATTAGAAGTGGTTATATATAATAGTGTAAATTTAGTTCCTGCTAAAATTAATTTTTTCTATAATTAATATTCTTCCTTTTGATAGTATCTTTATTGTTTATATGTAAATGATGGTTTTTATTAAATATAAATGTATAATTGAATATGCACTGAAAACGACCGATAATATGTTCTGTTTAAAAAGAAAAAAAGTAAAATATATCTAATTTATATTTATTATTAGTGATTACAATCTTAATATAATGTATATTACTTACCAAAACAATTTTCTAATATTAATACTCAAAAATTATTCAATTTAATTAATATCAGAATTTCTTAATTTTATATTATTCACTTGTTTTTTTTAATTCTTTCACAATTTTTATTATGATGTTTTTTCTTTAAAAATAAAAAAAGTAAAATAGTGAAAACAATAAAATAACAAACTTTAATACTCGGGCGTTTCTTTATGAAAAAATTTAATTTTTATTTAGAAACTATTCTAAATTAACTGCTCAATTAAGTAAAATCACTTGTTCTATAATACAAAATATGACAAGAAATATATATTAAAATTGAAATTAAAACTAAATTATAAAAAATTTTAATATCTAATTGGCAAGAGTAAGAGGTATAAGTTTATTTATTAATACTTCATTATATATTAATGATATTGTTAAAGTATAATGTTCATTTTTATATGTACATCATACAAAATTGATAATTATTATAAATAAATAGTCAATTTTTATTAATATTTAAATATTCAGTAAGTATATTTAAAAATTGGAGTAATAGGTATATATTAATTGAAAATATATTATATATATGTATTGAATATTTAATCATAGTAATTATTCATTTTAAATTAATAGATTACCTTCATAAAAATATCGTTAAATAAATTATGCTGGTTTTTAATTTATTTAATGGCATTTCGTTATTTTTCATTATGAACAAATTTCAATAACCTGTCCGAAAAGGGTAAAATGCAGCATTTAAATTTTTTGAAACTTCGAAAAAAATGAAAATGTTAAAGTATGGAAGAATCTTAAATTAGCATCATCATCTAAATATAATATAACGTCAGTATTTAATGAAAACCTTGATCTTTATTTATTTTTATTATTTATAAGATGGAATATAATGAATTGGAATATAGTGATCTGGAATACATTTTCATTATATATAATTAACATCTAATATTGATTTATTTTATTTAATATTAATATATGTTGATAAGAACATATAACTTATAAATATTAATTTTGAGATACAAATAATTACGACAGTTACAAACAATTAAACACTTTTTAATGGAATCTATATGATATGATATTTAAAAAATTATTTACAAAAAAATTAACAAAAAATAATAATAAACAATTCAATTATAATAGTGAAAATAATAATTTAATTAGGGACCCTTTTAAAATTGATAATATAGTTAAGAAAGATAAAAAAATATGGAAAAAATTAAATATTAAAGATAAAATTTTAATTGAAAAATATGATACTCAATTTAATAAACATATTGTAATCACAAGACATATACTTGAATTTCCTTTATCAACAGTTGTGTTAGTATGTTTTATCGGTGTAATAATTCTATATCTAACAAAATTATTTCAATTAATAATAAAAGATATTTCAAATTTATTATTAAATTTAAATAAATATGGATTGATGAAATCTTTTGTTACTAAAAATAATAAAAAATTAATTAAATCAAAGGAAGATTTATTTGATGTTAATAATTTCGTTAATTTAATATTCAGTGGAATGACAGGTATAGATAAAATTGGATGGGCTATTTACTTAATTAGATACATGTTTCAATGATAACTGAGAAAGTTTTATTTTTGAGATAGATCATATATATAACAATAGTTATAATAAAGAATATATATTTTGCATTTTTTTTTTTTATTAATATTAATTTATTTATGATTTACTACTTCATACAAAAGTTAAATTTTCTTTTAGATCATCTTGTTTTTGTTTCTTCTTATATTTTTCATTGATTGTAAATAACTCGGTGTATTAATTATGAATTATCAGTGAAAAATTTCGGAGTAAGAAAAAGTGATACATTTAATTACATGGCTTATTATGGTAAATATAAATATTAAATGAAAAAAATACAATAAAATAAAATACTGATTATTGTAAATAAAAAGTTATTAAAATATAATTAAAATTTCATTGAAAAAAAATTCTATACAATAATATACAACAAATATTACTACGTTTCTTTATTATTAATTTAAGTACTTTAAGGTTAAAATTATATTAGTACATCTCCAAGAATATTATATTATCAGTATATAATTCCAAGACAAATAAGGATACAGACAGTTATTAGGTTGTAATTAATTCAGGAACAATATGCCAAATAATAATAATTCGAAAAATTATAAAGCATTATTAGAGTTTCTTGTAGGTTCTAAAGTTGAAGGAATAGAATGTAGTGAAGATTCTATAAACAAATTAATTGAATTGAAAAAACAGCAAGAAATAACAAAACAACATTATTATCAATTAGAAATTTCAAATGCATCTATCAATTTATTAAAGTTGGCTATGAGTTATAAAATTCCACCAGATCAAATATCAAGAATTTTTAATAGACCAAGTCCTGAGATACCCAGTCTCAACACAAGTTTGAATAATAAAAATAAAGATGAGATAAATGTTGGTAATAATAACAATAATTCTAGAATTAATAATAACCAAGAAAGTTCTTTAATAAATACCCAAAATAATAGATCACAAAGCCAACCACTTTCATATACTTTTCCACCACGTACTTCACCAAATAATCAAAATACTGTTATTGTAACAAAACCAAAACATAGAAGAACAAATTCACCTGCACGAATTGGTGCTAATGCCGTTGCTCTGCTTAACGATGCAATCATGATTAAGGAAGAAGATGCACCAATTAAGATCCCTTCATTTGAAACTATGAATAATAATGTCTCAAATTTTAGAGGAATGAAACAACCAAATAAAATTCAAACACATAGAAGAAATTTATCACTTCCAGTTAATACGAGTAACTACTATAATATGACAAAAGTCATTGATTTTAATGCTGGTCAAACTTCAATGGCTGAAAATTTAACAATAAAAAATTTTACAACTAAAAATAGAATGTCAAATAATGAAAATCTAAACAGTGTAAGTGTAACACGTAATGGGTCGACTGATTTTGTTAAAAAGAATAAAACACCATTAAGTCCATTTAAAGTCGTTGATCTAAATGAGATCGCAATAAAAACTGAAAGTTTTAAAGGGAAGATGGCGTCTAGTAATGAATCCGCAATGAAATTAGTGACAACCCCGTCGAATAATAATAATTATGATAACATGGATGATCAAACGTATAGTGAAAGAAGTAGTGAAGCCAATAGCCCAATAAAACCTTCGAATTCATCCCAACTGGTAAGTAATATAATAAACAAGGTATAATGAACTAAATTAAATAACAACATATTAATAGTTATGAAGTATATATTGTTTATAATTATATAAAAATAGCATATACATATGATGTAATCTTTATTAATTCTCAGATCCCTTATATTCATCTTCAGCTAAAATTTCCATTTCAGCCAATGTCATATTCTCCCACAGAGGTTCTCCTGTCTCTTGATCAAAATCGCTTATACAATCAAAAGATATTTTGTCTGCTGAAATCAGTTCAAGTTCGTTGAATAATTCAACAGCTAATGAACGGATGACATTCTCATTACCATTGGATATAAACCATGAACAAAGATCGTCCAATAAAATTTTGTTGTAAACATAATAAGCATCGTGAAATCTAAAAACTTCGTGCACGTCTAGTAGACATCTGACAATTAAACGCTTACCACCTCTCAAAATATAGTATACATATTTCCAAACTTTCTTAACAAGTTCAAAATTTCTATGCAAAGGATAACTTAAGGCTCTTCTTATTGAGGCTGTAATACATGAGTTGATAATAGAAGGCTTTTTTGATGCATCAACTAAGGTTAAAAGTTCATTATTTTCGTTCACAATTAATTGTTGATCAAGAAACGCCAGCTGTGGGCATAATTTACCTATTGTCCATGCACTTTCAGTTTGATGATTACCTGAATTCTCCATTTGTTCAAAGACATAGGCAAATAGGATATTTAATATTGTAATATATAATGGCTTTAAATCTTTGACTAGATAGCTCTTTTTAGGTAAATTCTTTTGCATTTGTTCTTGTTCTTTTTCATTGAACTCTATTGGCATTGACGCATTAGTGTCAACTGCTTCTTTTACCCACTTGAGATAGTCCACGATAACTTTTGGGGTAAAACCTAACACTTCCTTAATTCCGTTAACCTCTAATTCTTCTTCACTTCCGTGTTTTGAAAGCATTAGATCAGCAACATAATATTCTGGATCAAATTTCAAGTTTTCCTTCCTCAGCCTCTCTTGTACTCTTTCGTCTGGGGTTGCTTTTTCTGGTTCATCTAACTCATTAATATCATTTCCATTTGAGACAGAAAGTAATATTATTGAATTATATAAATTGTCAAACCCATAAGTTGCGTGTAATAATGAATTTGTTACGTTTTCAGGTATTTTTTGCTCAATTTCCCAGTTGAATTGTTCACCAACTTTGGCGATGTCTGATGTTACAGTAGCTGTTGCGGAAGGATCATCCACCTCTTGTATTAATGGACGATTTTTTGGTAAATTATTTTCACCGTTATCTATTTTGTCTGTTTGGAGTATATCACCTTCTCTAGCTAGTAATTTTGTTGGTAAATCAAGATCTTCAAAATATTGGCTTTTTTCTTCTTTTGGAAGTAAAATATGGATTATTTCATCAGATGCTTTGTATTCAGCTTTTGCTCTCTCGTCGTCATTAAGATTATGAGGAAATCTTAGTCTTAAGTAGTATGGTGATAAATGAAATACAAAAACATTGTCAGCTACAACCAATTCCATTCCTGGAGCATTGAAACGGATATTAGCAATCTTTATATCTATAATCACAAACTCATCATCTTGAGTAACAGTAAATGAAGGTGTTATCATTTTCTATCGATAATCATATAACTGCTCGTATCTTATATTTTTTTAAAACAATATGAATTATTTTATCTGAATATTGAAGTTTATTTTCTAATTTATAGAGCTTTATCTTTAAATAAATGACCTGTATTGTTTAAACTCTTTTCCAGTCTCTTTAATAATCTTAGTAATTGCATAAGCTTTGAAAAATTTTATAGGTGCTTTTTTTTTCAAATAACCGAACTCATCGCAAAATTTAAAAACAACTAAAATATAATGTATGTTATGAATAAAACTTGAAGTTACTTAAAGTAGTACTATATAGTGACTACATATTTGATAATATTAACTTAATTATAAATTGTTCTAGATATATTTACTTGTCAAATTTAAAGGTATCATCAGGAGATCAGGAGAAAAAATAATATTCAATATGTCTGAAAAAACTAAAGTTCCCAAAAGAAGATTCATTGGTGCAAAAAAAAAGCAAGCAGATGTTATACCTGATTCAGATGGTAATATTAACTCTATTGTACATGTACCAAAACGGAGAGTAGCAGGTAGGGCATTAAATGCCATTCCTGACGAAATCTTGTTGGATAAAGAACTAAATGAAGCAATTAAACTTTTGCCATCTAATTATAATTTTGAAATTCATAAAACTATTTGGAACATTAAAAAAACAGGTGCCAAAAGAGTTGCCTTACAAATGCCAGAAGGTTTATTAATCTACTCTTTGGTTATTAGCGATATCTTAGAGCAATTCTGTGGCTGTGAAACTGTAGTTATGGGTGACGTTTCTTACGGTGCTTGTTGTATAGATGATTTCACTGCAAGATCCCTGGATTGTGATTTCATTGTCCATTATGCCCATTCATGTTTGGTACCTATTGATATTACAACAATCAAAGTTTTATATGTATTTGTTACAATTAAAATAGAAGAAGGACATATTATTAAAACATTACAAAAAAATTTTGAAAAGGGGACTAGGATTGCAGCTTTCAGTACAATTCAATTTAATCCAACAGTTCACAGTATAAAGGATAAATTATTAAATAGTACAGATCATGTTTTATATATTATTCCGCCACAAATCAAGCCATTATCTAAAGGTGAGGTCCTTGGTTGCACTTCACAGAAATTGGACAAGAATCAAATCGATTGCATGGTATATATTGGTGATGGTAGATTTCATTTGGAATCACCAATGATTCATAACCCTGGAATTCCTGCTTTCAGATATGATCCATATAGTAGAAAGTTCACAAAAGAAACATACGATCAAAACCAACTGGTAGAGGTACGTACGCAAGCTATTGAAACTGCTCGTTCAGCAAGTACCTTTGGGTTGATATTAGGTGCATTGGGCAGGCAAGGTAATTTGGCCACAGTAGAAAACCTTGAGGCTAAACTGCATAAAGCTGGTAAAAAAGTTGTAAAAATTATTTTAAGTGAAATTTTCCCCAAAAAATTGGCTATGTTTGATGAAATTGATGCATTTATTCAAGTAGCCTGTCCAAGATTATCTATCGATTGGGGTTATGCATTCAATAAACCATTATTGACACCCTACGAAGCAAATGTGTTATTGAATTATGATATAATGTTCTCTAAAGACTACTATCCTATGGATTATTATGAACAAAATGGTTATGGTAGAGGCCGTATTCCAGAACATTCCAAAGAAATAGAAATATAATATAGATAATAATTTATAAAATAAATAGTCCTATGCTAATTTAAACATGTTACCAAAAATAAATTTGAATAATGACATTCAAGATATTCTTGCTTAAATTTATACGTTTAGTTCCTAAAATTTTAATTTAGTTCGGTTTGATAAAAAAAACTTTTTAAAAATTTTGGTTTATAAATGATTAATGCTCAGATTATATATTTCATTATTTAAATATTAAATTTATTTTTGAACGTTAACTTTTTTTTTCCAAACTTTTTTAACTGCATTCTTGCCTTTAGAACAAGTCAATTTCAACAATGGATGAGAATTTGCTTGCAATTTAGAATTAACTGTTTCTCCAATTATTCTAGGAACTGAATCGACATTTGACTGAACTGATTTGTATTCTTTTACAGTATTACACTTCTTGTACATATCACTTGCTATATTCTCCGAAGCTTTGGTGTCTTTCGAGTTGTATGTACTATACCGTGAGTTAAGATAAGGTGTTTGTATATGAGCAAACAGGCTATTATTGTACGCCTTCTTTGAATTGAGAGGGTTTATCAGATAATTATTTAGGTTTGTATTAGGAGAAAAACTTTGAGCCGAAGAATTTGAATAGTTGTATTGATAAACCCCATTTTGTACCGTGATATATACGGGAACATGCGAACCTGATATAACCGGGGATATTGGATCAACAGAGAGCGGCTGTGTATTTATCGTTGTAGTGTAATTTTTATTTTGCGTCGTGATGACCTGTCCTCCTTCTATGATTTTATTATTTAATAAATTCACTCGACTTAAGTTACTAAAATAATTTGTCAATAATTTATCACTTTCAATTTTAGGCATATCCGAATTATCTGAAATAAAGAAACCTGAAGAATTTAAAGAATTGTTTATTTTACAATTTCTTTCTTTTCTTATAGTTGGAGCAGATAATAATAATAGCCTAGTGCTACCACTATAACAATATGAATTTGCTCTTGAATTTTTTAAATCTGTTGATGGTATATCTTTTGGTTTTCTTACTCTTGCAGTTTCTATTAAAATATCAAATGCCTTTGATAGATTTTTCGCCATTTGTCTGGATCTCATATATTGTTTCTTCTTCTTTTTAATAGTACTGTTTGTTAGTTTCAAATTTATATCATGCTCTAATGGTTTATCTTTTAATATATTTTCCTTTCTATTCTTATCTTTTCTTTGATTTTCTTTTTTAAAAGGATCTTCTGTAGCACATATCTGTGTTTGTTTTTGAATCATTTCAGCTTTATAAACATAATCTAATATTTTATCCATATTTATACCATTGATCAATGTTTTTGGAATTGGTTGTTTTATATTTTTATTAATAGAAGTTAATCTGGTTTTAATTAATTTTTTATTATCTACATCTATTATATTAGCAGAATTCAGTTCTGAATCCTTTTTATCCTTCAATTTATTTGTATTTGGTAGTTGTCTTTTGTTATTATTTATTTTATTAAATAATTCAAAAGGTATTTTAGCTTTAAATTTTTGAATTATTGTTTCATGATAGAATTCACAATCTTTTGGAAACTCTTGTCCAAAAATTGGAACCAACAGATATCTTATTGGGAAACAGAATCTGACACACATTTCTTTAGCAATGATCCAAGGTAACCAAGTTCCTTGAATTTTAGTATATCCTCCTCTAACTCTAGTTATTAAATCGTAAATTGTCAATTTCTCTAAATAATCTTGATCTATATTAATTGAATTATCATTTTTTATATAATTTTTAAAAATATTAATAAGTTCATTTTTCAATGTATTTGATACATTGGACCAATGCAAATCTGTGTAAGTCATATTAGAGTTATTTGAAGCTGAAATGTTTTGTCCAATATTACTAGTATCTAATTGTTGATCCTTTATATTTGATTTATTATTATTTTCAATCTTTTCTAAATTTAATGTGTTTAATTTATTCAATTTAATTGAATTCCTTCTTTTTCTTTTTAAATTAATTGAATCTTGATCAATTTCAAGATCATCATAAAATAAAGTATTCATAATTAAATCAAATTCTTCAAAACAAATTTTGTTAATAAAACAATTATTTACTACAATTGAATTTGAATTTATATTTTCATTCCCAGTAACATTGTCATTTAATCTATTTAAATAAGTTAAACCTTTCATTATATCTTGATAAAGTCTCCAAATGCCTGTTAAATAAACATAACCAGTATCATAAGTCCAAATTATATAATTATTTGGATTTATTAAAGTTGAATCTTTAGATAAATTAAATGCCAATTTATTTACTTTAACTTTTTTATTTGTTTCAATTAATTCTTTTTTTTTTTTAAAATCATTATTATCATTAATTAATGGATTTAAATTTAAATTTAAATTAAAATTTAAATAATCAATATTTTCAAAAATTTGTAATTCATTAATATTATTAATTAATTTATCATTAATATTTAAATTTTTTTTTAAATTTAAATTTTTATTTAAAAAATTAATTAAATCTTTATTAAATTCTTTATTATTAATTAAATTATTTTTATTATCATTAAATGATAATTTAATATCAGGTAATCTATATTCAAAACAATTTAAACAATTTGGATTTACACTATTGAAATTTAATAATTTAAAATTTTGTGAATTATTTGATTTATAATTTTTTTGTTCAATTAACAAACTATTATTTATTATTGAATTATTAACAATATCACCTTTTGAATTTTGATAACAATAAATTAAAAATATAACACGTTGATAATCATCTAATGAACTATTTGTTAATTTGATATCATTTAATTCCAATTTATTTATGTTGTATACCATACTTTTTTCTCTTCTTTAATAATTTTTTATTTTTGTATAAATTAAATCTTATTCTTTCTCTATATATATTTTGTGACGCTCGGCGGCTAAATTCAAATTTGATTATTAAACCTAGTTTTTTTTTTAAAATTCTTAAAATTCTTAATATTTTTTGAAAATATATAAAATAACAAATCAAAGTATCTTAATTATTTAATTAATATATATATTTATATAAAAATATAATAATAATAAATTAAAATTAATAGATAATAAATTAAATTATCTTAAAAATTAATTAGGATAATCTTTAATCTATTAAGAAAAGAAAATATTCATTAAATTTACCCTCTAGTAATATCTATATTAATATGTCATAATAAATTAACTATTATAATGATGAAATAATTATTGGCAGTACCTATAAATATTATATAAAACGATGGTAGTTAATACTTTATAAAAAAAAATAATTATGAATAAAATATTTTTAAATTTATTAATATTACACAAAAACAAACAGCAAATTTATTATGGTAACAACATATTAAACTATAATTAAACAACATATAGTGTTATATTTCCTATTGAACAAAACCCCCATTTCTAATATTTAATGTATTTATTTTTTTTATTTATAATTTATTGTAATTAATATTAAATTATATTCATTATCATACCGTATAACTTTAAATAAGGTGTAATACTATAATACGTTTTTTTTTGTGTCTCCTTTTGAATAGTTTACAAAAAGGAAAAAAGAAGGATGTAAGTCTATTAATAACAATGGAACCCCTAATTATCAAGTGTCATATTGTAAATAATTTCTTAAGAAGTGTCATGTACATATATATATTTAAACCGAATATGGTTCTAAACCCGTAAAGGTATAGAAACGTTTACGTCATTCATTAAATTTTTATTATAAAAAGAGGCAAAAAAAATACCTTTTTTGTCTTTATGAATATTTATATTATACATACATATTTCTTTTTTATACAAAAATTAATGTAGTGAAAATCAATGGATACGGAAATAAAAACAGATTAATAACAATTTGAATTAATGACGTAAATCATTTCATTTCATTTAATTAATAATTGTTTGTACAACTTTTATTTATAACAATAATTCATTTAATATTAATGCATTTTATTAATTATATATTTATTAAATTTTTTTTTATTTAACATATTGAATATTATTTATGTGTGTTTGTGTTTTTTGTGTTTTTTTTATTATAATTAAGTTATGTGATTTCTTTTTGTGATATCTCCACTTATTTATATACATGATTTATTTTATCATCCTAAATCTTTTTTAATTGATTCTTATTGAAAAGAAATATTAAAGATAATATAATTGAATTAGATGGAAAATCTAATGAACAACATAAAAGAGGGAACATAGCTGAACTATTCATAATTAATGTTTAATTTCTTGTTTTTTTTAATAATTTAAGTACACAAAAGAAATCTCTATCATGATATAAATGTAACATTATTTCCTTTTTTTCTTTTTTATATCTAATGCTCTCTTAATGTTCAATTAATTATAACCTATTAAAGTAATTGTAACGGAATATTTTCATATTATTTTTATTTTTATTTTAAAATTTTGCCCAAATTTGTTTTTGTACCTTTCTTTTCTTTTTAAAGGAATTTTTTCTTATTAAAGGAATTTTTTCTTATTAAAGGAATTTTTTCTTATTAAATACAATTTTCAACTAAACCTGTATCAACATTATATAATAATCCATAAACTTCTAATGTATTATTTTCAATACCTGTTTTAACTGTACTAATTTTATTAATATTTTTAAATTGATTTTCAACATTTTTAATTGATAATAATTTTGATTTTTCTTTAATTGGTAAATCAATAAAATTATTTTCATTTTTATTATTAATTTCTGTAACTAAATTATCAAGTTCATTTAAATATTTAAATAAATGACTACAATTTTGTGATGGTAAGTCTTTTCTTTTATTCACCAAACATGTTTTAATACCGCCACAGTCTGTATGACCTAATATAATAATTTTTGAAACTTTTAATTGTAATACTGCAAATTCAATTGTAGCTAATAATGATAAATCATCTTCATGACAAATATTTGCAACTGTTTTTAATGTAAAAATTTCACCTGGTAATACACCAAAACAATTTTCATTATATCTTGAGTCTGAACAACTTATTAATAATGTATGTGGATCTTGACCATTTCCATTATAATGATCAAATAAAATTGGATGAGAATAATTCATTGAATCAACCCATTTTTTATTACTATTCAAAAATTCATTAATTGATGATCTTCTATTTAATGTGAAAATTGATTCTTCTGGAATGTCTGGCATTATGTATTTCTATGTTTTTATGTCTTCTTTTTTTTTTGGTATGTATTTTGGTTAATATATTATTTATTACTAAAATATTATATTAAATAATACAAAATTATTTTTTTTAATTTATAATATTTACTTTCTTTAAATAATATTGTATATTTTACTAATTTAAAATTATTTAATATTTATAATATTCTTTTCATTGTTTAATTATATATAAATCATTTACTTTACGAAATTGGATTAACTAATATATTTGTCAACCAATATTTAAATATTTAGAGAATTATCATTTTTTTTTTACTTCAAACTTTATTTAGTTGAAATTGATTTTCTTAATTTAATAATTTAAACATTTTTTAAATCTAAAACAATAAAACAACATGTTGTGGTGATGATGTAAATAATGATAATGAAATAATAATGCAAGTTTTAAATCAGTCATTTTAACAAAATATGGGACAAATAATTGATATTTCCAATAAATAAAAAACTAATTACTTAAAAAAAACAAACAATCTTTATAAAATAGAAATGTGGGAATAATTAATTATGATAAATTAATTAATCGGATAATTATTCACATTCGTACTTCCCTCTTTTTTTTTTTAAATTGGTTTTCGAAATGAGTCTTACTAAGTTGGCTATGTCTTCGTTCATAGATTTATTATTTTTTCAACCACAATAACCAAAAATATCAAAAAGTTGATGAAATATGACATCACAGTACAAATTCAATTAATAAAAAAGAAATTGTTTTGAATGCCCGCTTTTGTTCTACACTGATTTACTCTCAATTATATTCATCATAAATTATATTACCTTACAAAGCTTAGTATTTTTGTTTTTTATTTTTGTGGTAACTACTCTCCGCACAAATATACTTGCGAACTATGATTAAAAGAACATAAAAAAATTTTAAAAGTTAAAAAAAAACATAATTTTTTGAATAAGAAATTGGAGGGGAAAGGTATTTTTTCATAAAAAGAAATGGTCTTGAAAAACATAATGATGATGAAATACATATTAACCATTTTTAAAGAGAGATAAACATACAATACAAGATATAAAAGCTTTAGATCTATATCCTCAATTTTTTTTTCGCTACTTTAAATATAATGTTGTAACTGGTGTATTAACGAAACAATATTTTGCATTTTATAATTTCAACGAGGTAATTTCATCATTATAATAATATAACTGGAAACTTAAATTCGCATCAGACTAATATATATATAAAATAATTGCAAGAGTACTATTTAATTATTATTATGATAACATATTTTAAGTATGAAAGACCTTACATATAATTGTACCGTCAATAATATATACCATTGTCTATTATTAAACAAAATTTTTTAAAAAGGTAACTATATAATTTTTTATTATTGTGATTCAAGTTTTTATTTTTTTTTACGGTGGGTAACTTAATGTCCGATAGATAGTGTTATGTTACTTTTTTTGTATAAAGAAAGAAATTAAGAAAATTCGGAGCATCTTTTTATTTTTAGTTTTTAATTTTATTTTTCTTTTCGTTATTTGTGGATCATGTTGACGTCAATAATTTCATAAAAGTTTTTTTAAAATATTCGACAATCAATGTTTTAACGTGATTAGCCCTATAGAGAACATTTTATATTTTAATTATTCATACATAAAAAAATTTATTAAGATAGTTAAGATTGTTTATAATATAATCTTGAATTTTACGAAATTATGCATCACATTTTTAAAAATAATTTTAAAAATGTCGGATCTTGATCACAAATCCAGTAAGCGAAACGAGATGTCATAAATACAGGTAATGAAATAATATTATGAATGTATACATCTTTTATATGTTATTGTTCAATAAATAATAATCTTTGAAAAAAAAAATCAACAAAATGTTGAAAGCCATTAATTTTATGATAAATAATGGAATTATTAATACATTGTTAAATATTTAATGCCCAATGACATAATATATACACAACCAAATATAAACAATTAAAATCAAAAAGGCAATTGATTGCTATTAGTTTGATTTTTTTTAGTAGTTAAGCAGTTCGATTTTTCAATGAAATTATTAATTAGACTTCATATCAATTCAATTATACTAAAAAAATCATAAATACATATTATATCTTACATATTATAAAATAAAATATTCATTAGTTAGATTTGGGAATTGGATTAAATGTCAAAAAATGTTATCATAAATGAATTAAAAATATTTACATGTTAGTTATATATCTTTTATTTACAGATATCAATCTTAGTAATTTGATTTATTTAAGGTTTAATTCTTGATACTAAAAAGAAGAATTTTTATCTTTTCAGTCATTAGTAATTAAATTTAAAGTGGCACCTCTAAACCAACTCTATTTGCAGTTTTCTTTACTTTGACATCTTGTGCCATTTTGTTAAATTCACCAAGATTATATCTTTCAAATAATTCATCATATTCCCTTTGGTTGTTTAAAAATAAATATATATCTTTATAATGCTCTTCCATTCTTTCTGTAATTTTATCTTGATCTGATGAAGAATTTAAATATTTTTCAAACTTTGGTCTTATCAAGTTCTTAAAATCTTTAGAAACATAAAAATATTCACGGTTCAATGAATGATTTGTTTCTTCTAAAATTTTAATTTTTTTATCTATAGTATTAGTATCATTTTGTTCATTTTTTTCTGATTGATTACCTTGAGTTTGACTTCTTATGGACTTTAGCTTTTGATATTTTAAAACTGCTATTTCCCTCTCTAGTTCATTCTTGGCTTGTATTACCTTGAATCTACGATTGTGACGAACATTAGATTTAATCAATTGTTTATATAAATGTAACAAATTTGATGGTGCTTGTGAACTCATGAGATTGCTATTGATAATCAACTTTTCTTTTAATATACTACAACTTAAAACTTTAGTAATTCCTATTAATGATAAATACTGTCCTCTTTATTTATTTTATACTTTTATTCATAATTAGTAAAAATGATAATGTTTTTATAATTATGAAAATAAAGGTTAATGCCTTATTTTTTAAAATTGGTCTCTTGAAGATTTCAAAATTTTCAATTTTAAAAATATAAGCGCTTAATAAATTAACCCGGCAAATGAATTATCGATTGATTATAAAAATATACAATATACAGAAACTGTTTACTAATGCTATTTACCATCATCACTGTCACCATCATCTTCATTATGCTTTCTCTTTGATTTTTGATTTTTATTAGAATTACTAAACTTTTTGAAAACATAAATACGAGCATCTCTTTGTTCAGCTGGCTTGGTAGTATCTTGTTCACTATTGGTTCTCTTATGATGATATTCTGGATAATTTTCCCATTGAAATTTGTTAGATTTCTCAACTTGGAAACCAGCTTGTTTAGCTAATGTTCTTACTTCCCATAGATCATATGGCTCACCAGTAAATACTGTTAAAATGACTTTACCCAAACCATCTTGAGATAGACCATCAATCATTTGTTCACTGTTTTTATTTTTTTCATCAAAATTATAACCACGAATACAATCATTTCTGGAATCAACTATCTTAGAGTTAACTAATTTAAAAAAAGCTTTAGAATTTTCAAAATACTTTGAAACAAGTTCTTGATGTTCTCTAATATTTTTATCCATATCTTTAATACCTTTACCATTATGTGGGAAATTAAACATTATGTTCTGTATAACCTTACTGCTGATAGAAATATTACCATTTGTTTGCATAATTTTTTTCCATGGATTTTTCTTGGAAATTTTAAATGATTTAATCAAATTATTACAATCAATACGGAAAAATATCAAAACTTTTTCATCTACTAAAAACTTGTAATTATCTTCAAAAGTATGTGGATATTTTAGTTTTAATTCTTGAATAGATGCATCATAACTTGTTACTATTAGATTTGATGGTTCTATATAATTTTGTTCTATTAGTGATCTTGCAAATGAAAAATCACCATCACCAATTAGTAACAAGGATTCGTCTCTATTAAATGGAATAAATTTTATTTCTTTTTCTTTTTGTTTTAATTGATTTTTTTTAACTTGAGAATTAACAATTGGCTTTTGCTTATGTGTTATTTGCTGTATCTTCTTCTTTAAGGATTTTTCTTTAAATTGGTGATTAATTAAGGTTGCCTTAAGCTTTTTGGAACCTGCTTTACCTTTTAGTTTCTTTCTCATTTCTTATTTTATTTTATTTCCTTAGTAGAAAATTTTATACTTAATAGGTTTGTCCTGATTAAAATTGCAGTTCAAAACGACATCTATATCTCCTGAAATATTCAACTTGATCAATAATAATTACACGATCTTAATGACTTAAGATTAGTTTAAAAATCCTGGTAAAATTTTTCACGTTTACCTCATCGCAAAATTTGGAATTTTTGACTAAGAATATGAATATTCGGGTAAATATAAAAACAAGAATGGAACCAATGCAATTAAATAATCTACTAATATGAATGGTTAATGAGCTCTATAAAATACACTTAATATTCAATCCTTTAAATATTTTCTTGTTAAATTATAAATAGCTTTCTGGTCCTCAAATTCAGGTCTAATTGACTATTTTGTATCGAAGTATTCTCTTTATTAGATAAAGATTCCAAATATTTTGTTAGTATAAAAAACTTGTACCTATAATTGAATTTTGTAAACAGTAAACCATTTGGATACATACATTTAGTAATAAAGTCAACTTTTTATTACTTTTCGTAATTAATACTAGATAAAATACGACTTGGAATCCTTTTACAAATCCTTCATTAATAATAATATCTACAACTTTGGTCATAGGAAAAAATTCGTTTTTGGAAAAAAATCTAGAGTTTAGTTGGTAAGGAAATATATTGATTCCTTTGAACCTAGTTACTTGAACTCCATAATTTTTGATAACCATAAAGGAATCAATACTTGGTGGAGAAATAAATAAATTGCTTAAAGTATAAACAGTCAATATTAAAACCAGTAAATGTTTTTTGTTCAAGTGTGGATAGTTGTTTTGAATATAATAATAAAACAAAGCTGTTATAGTTAATATCAAAATGTTATTTATAAGCAATTTAGTGTTGTACCTTTTTGGAATTAGAAGAAATTTGATGCATTGATTATTTTTAAATGTTGTGATATGTAGGTTATATTTATTTTTCTGAATTACTTCTGATTTAATATTGGAATTTTCCAACAACATTATTTCTTATAAAATTGTTGTCTATATATTCAATGGATAGAAGTATTATCTTTTAGATATATTTAATTATTGAATTATGATATATTTCATTCAACCTTTATTAGATCTATTTTTATAGGATCTCTATATAGAATGACCTATTTTTTATTTTACAAAATAATTGTATGTATTTATCAAATTCTACGCGGGCAGCTAATTAAAATTTACCAAACTAACTGAAAACATCAAGGTTTACATGGACCTGCATAGAAGAAAATTAAAAATATTTTGTTCAAATTAAATACGATTGAATTACTAATTATCTAATATTTTTTGACAAAATAAACAATATGTTGTTTTTATAGTGCTTATAGATATATGTAATGCATTGATATAAATTTATGTAACTTTGATTACAACTAGAAAACCTTTTGCAATTTTTTCTTTATATGCTAAGCAAAAAATGATATAGCATCCAAAACCAATATCATTTAGATGTAATTCAACTAGCAGCAGTAATTTCCTCTTCTGGTTGCCTTTTTCTGTCTTCTATAGTACCTAAAACAATTTCTGATTTTCGGTAAGTTTTTAAATCATCAGTCATGAAACCACCAGAAGTTTTCTTATTTATTTCTTTATTCTTGCTCAACTTCATATCTTCATTCTTTGCCAGCTCCTTTGCATCTTCAATTTCCTTTAAGTGTTCTTCATGCGCAATTTGAAGCTTTTCAAGTTCAATGTTGAATTGATCAATACTAACAAGCTCTTGATTAATATCCTTGCAGTAAGTATCGAAATCAGGTGGTAACCTGGATCGTAGAGCTAATTCGATCATAACGGGGTGTTTCTTTTCTTCATTAACGAACTTTGCTTTGATTTGTTTTCTGGTTCTATATGGGAATAATTGTGCAATAACATTAAAGTCAGTGCCCCACATAGTCAATGCTTTATAGAACTTCACTAATTCAATACTTGTCCAAGGATCAGTGTATGAATTTCTACCATATGTAGCAGAATTGGTTAAATTTTCAAAAGGATTTTCATCAATTTTTTCTTTTTGGGAATTTTCATAACTGGCATTTTTATGTCTATCTATGGTTGTAGATTCATCATCAACTGAAATTGTACCTTCTTTGTTTAATTTTAATTGAATAGTAGTAGGTTGTAAGTCAGGAACTTCTGAATTCATCAAATCATCTCTAAGTTTTTTACGTTCTATTTTCTCTTTTTCAATGTTTTCTTTTGTCAATGAATAAATAGATTTAAATTCTTCACGAGCTTTCTGTCTAATTTGTTTTCTTTCCAATTTTTTTTGTTCTCTAATTTTAGCTGCTACTTTAGCCTTTTCAAAATTCTCAGATGTTTCACCAATTGGAAATAAATGTTTACATAGTTCAGCCATTGTAAATCTATCTTCGTCAATTGTATATTTATCAGAATCGTCGTCTTTAATATTTTTCGGTATTTGACTTAAACTCGTAATTTTATATTCCTTAAATTTACTATCTGTGTCAGAAAATACAGCATCTGATTTTCTCTTTGTAGTACTTGATTTACTAGATGCAATGGTGCTATTATCACTCTTACTTTTAGTTTTAGTTTTAGTTTTAGTTTTAACTTTCGTTTGACTTCTTGTTGTTCTTTTCTTAGTGGAAGATTTCTTTTCAACCTTGTTTTTTTCACTATTGTTTTTCAAATCACCTTTTTCAATTCGTTTCTTAGTTTCTTCAGCAGGTACAATACTGATTCTATGTATCGAGCCTGATTTCTTTGAAGTAGATGTTTTGGATGACATTCTTCTCTTTTTTAGCGACTGAAGAGTACTATCAGCTTCTGAGATACTTTGCATTCTTCCTTTCAAATTAACATTATTATTAGATATTGATGACAATCGCCTTTTTGGTAATATATCTGTGACAACAGTTGTTCGTGTTTGTACTGGGGTAGCGATGTTTGACTTGAAAACTAATTTCGAATTTGAACTACTTAAAGAATTCAATCTACTCGATCTACGACGTTGTGATATTAAACTATTATTAGACGAATTAGACGAATTTGAAGAGTTATCTGACAGATCAGAATTTTTTAAATTTTTTATATTAATTTTATGCTCAACTAATGATTTTTCTTGTGTAAAATCATCTTCTTTTGGTTCTGAAACTATTTGTTTAATATCTTTTGACTTTGGATCTTCATTATCTAATTTTTCTTTATCGTTTGTTACTTCTTTTGTTTCTTTTAATGGTAATTTTTGTGTAGCTGGCGGAGTTTCTAATTGTTTGGTAATTCTACGCTGAGTCACTTTTGGTGCAAAACGAGTACCACTTTTATTAACAATACTACTCATTATGTTTCAATATATATATAAAATTCAACAACAATCTATATTTCTGTTTGATCTAATACTTATAACCTATTGATCAACTAAAAAATATGATGCTCCTAGCTTATTAATAATTTTAATAAATTTTTATAAATGTAATTCTCTTTTGAACGAATATTATTAATTAGAATATATTATTATCATATAATAAAATTAATTAAATTATCACTATTATGATTATAATTATTTTTAATATATTTAAATTGGAATCAGTTGAAATTCTATAAGCTTTGTTGTTATGTTTATTTTTCGAAATTAATTATTTTTTTAATTCCGTTGGCGAAACATCGAATTGTAATTTATAACATTCTACAAAAATAAGTAATTTATGTAAACAAATATTAATTAAGATCACGTGTAACTTTTTTTTATATAAGAACATATTCTGTTTGGTTTATGATAATGAGATGTCGATTTAAAATAAATTAGACATGAAGAGACAACATTATATTATGTTATTAAATTAAATTTTGGTATGCAGCAGAAATTATAAAATATATTTATTAGAATTTAATTTTAAGATGTTTTAAATTTTAAGAGATTATAAATGATAGATTCAATACGGTTTAAAACGAGTCTTTGAATGCTTTTTCTTTTTATCACTCTTATGCTTTTTCTTTTTACTTTTATCTTTCTTAGATTTAACTTTTTCTTCTGTAATTTCCAAATCATTTTCTTCTTTTGTCTTGATTCCTGTAATAGGATTATTTTCATCTGGTGTTTTATAGTTAGCTGATAATATATCAGATTCTTCTTTTGCAATCCAAAAATCTTTTGATATATTCAAACTTTGAGAACAACCAGGAGATTTCCATATATTTATGTTACCATCTTCACCACACGAATAGATTATATCAGAATTATTATTCAATTCTTTTAATGGAATAAAAACATCTCTAATAACTTCATCGCCATGGGCATTTGGTATTATTATCGAATTATTAATATCAATGTTTTCATTATTAAAACTACAAATTTTTAATTCACCATTATGCTCTTGAGATTTACCCATTGCTACATAACCAGGATATATATCAACAACATAATCACATCCCCATGGTTCTCTAATATCACCAAAATCTAAAGGACGGGGTTCGGTTGGTTCTTCTGATCTATCATTTAGTTCATGAATTGCAAAGGTCTCCATATGTGACAATGTATAAATTCTTTTATGGGATAACCAACCACAAGAATGAATTGATGAATAAGTAATAACTTGATGAAGTGCTTCATCTTCATCTTCTTGTGTTAAATCGTAAACAATTGTATAACCATCAGTTGAACCACTTATTAATACATTTTTATCAGATGGATGAAATTTTATACTTGTAATATCATCATGATGCGAATCAACGAATGATCTTAATGGTGTATTAAAATTTCTAATGTCATAAATATAAAGTTCTGCATCCACACCAGTTAACTCAGTTCCGTAAATTAATTGATCATGCCTTGATTCTAAAGATAATATAACTGCATTTCTATCATTTTTAATGTTAGCAATAGGTTTATCACCAACTCTAATATCAAAAATTTTAACAGTATCTAATGAAGTGGCAGCAAAAGTTGATCCATTTTCCCAATCTTTATTCAAAATGTTTAATGAATTGATGTTTGTTTCACCAGTAGTAACTTTACTAATCACAGAAGCAGAATTCCAATCAATTAAATTTACAATACCGTTACTTAAACTAGATAATAAACCGTGTTGATATAAAGGTTGTAATTCCAAACACCAATTATCTTTACCAAAACTTACCTGGCTAACTAAACTTGAAGACATCACCAAGTTCGATTCCTTTTTTAATTATATTTTCTTAAAAACCACACAAATTCTATTATTTATAAGTAATAATTTAATTTATATTTAAAACCAATTACCTTAAAATATATCTAGTTTTACTTAATATAGGTAAAGTCATCGAACAATTTTTCAATTTTTTTCTTATTTTCATTTTTCTTCACTGTAATCTCTCGCTTGTAACAACTTTTCCACCGAGAGACATAGAAATATATACAAGATACAATACTAAGAAATTAAATTAATGTCGTTAAAATTATTGGAACAATAGATATACTTTTTTCTACATTACTCATTGATACATTGGTATTATGTAATAATAAATAAATCATATACAAGCACATTCATATATATCTAATAAGTTGTGAATAGCTAACTACTTATCATTTTGTTTAAGTATGGAAGTTCAGATTGAAAAGAAAACAAAATTCTCAACACTGATAAAATTTTCAATCATCTTAAATAAATAATTATTTTTAATTCAGGCTTATAATAACAATATGCAATTATATATAAATATATGGATCTTATAATTTACGTCGTTGTTCTTTTAAAGCTTCCATTTTAAGAAAAGAACCATATCTATACAATATTTTAATTTTATAACCTTGCATTTTCGATTTTTTTTGGTTAGAAGCGGTGGTAGCACTATCGTTTAATATTTTCTAAATTAGGTGATTTATTTTTTTTAAAAGAAAAAATGGTGCCGTTCTACGTTAATTTCGTACTGTAGATTAAAATATTTATAGTAATCTGAACCATATTTATCTATCACAAAAGTCAAAGAAAAATATAACAGACATCAAAAATCTATAATGAAAAATTAATTGAAATTTAAATTAATTTTCATTAAAATTCGATCTTGAAATTATTTTCTTCAATGAATTAAAAGTAAAGATTACATTCCCCTATTAATTGATTTTATTTTTTAATTGATAATTGTTTTGTTTTTAATGATGAAACATTAAATATATTAATTCAGTTTAAAATTATATAATCTTTCTTTAGCTCCTCGTTGCTTACAGAATACTAAAATAAAATTAAGGTTGAAGATTCATTATTAAAATAAGTTATCGTTTATATTGGAATATCTATAAACTAATAACCGTACAATTAGATTATATTTGTTTTTTTTTTTATTTGTCTTTGACTAAATAACTTATTTCATCAAAGATATGAATCAACCTGAAATTCCTTTATACACTCCAGGTATTTTTTTACCTGTAGGTTCCCACCAAGCAAAAATATTAAAATATTTAACTAGTGGTGGTTTTGCACAAGTTTACCAAGTCGAAATTTCACCTTATGATAATCATAGTGGTTCAAACATTGCTTGTTTGAAAAGAGTTATTGTACCAGATAAATCTTCATTAAGTGTATTAAGAGCTGAAGTTGAAGCAATGAAATTATTAAGAAACAACAAACATGTTGTATCGTATATTGATTCCCATGCTGCCAAAGCTCAACCTATACCTGGTATCCCAAATGGTTCTTATGAGGTATTTTTATTAATGGAATATTGTTCAGGTAAAGGTTTAATAGATTTTATGAATACAAGATTACAAAATAGATTAAAAGAATTCGAAATTTTAAATATAATGTCTCAAGTCTCACAAGGTATTGCTGCTATGCATGCTTTACGACCACCATTGTTACATAGAGATATTAAAATTGAAAATGTATTAATTTCAAATAGAAATGAGTATAAAGTTTGTGATTTTGGTTCTGTATCAGGTATTATAAGGCCACCAACAAATCAAAATGAATTAAATTTTGTTCAACATGATATTTTAAAAAACACTACAGCTCAATATAGATCTCCAGAAATGTTAGATTTATCAAAACATATCCCGGTCGATGAAAAATCAGATATTTGGGCTCTAGGTGTATTTTTATATAAATTATGTTATTATACAACACCGTTTGAAAAAGAGGGTGAAAATGCAATTATGCATTCAAGATTCCAATACCCTGCTTATCCACAATATAGTGATAATTTAAAAAACTTAATAAGAGTTATGTTATCTGTCCAACCTGCTCAAAGACCAAATATATGCCAAGTAGTTGAAGAAGTTTCAAGATTACAAGGAATTCCATCACCATTGAAAAACTTCTACTTGGAAAGGGCTATAAAACAAACTTTACCTCAAGAAAGGAATATACATAATGGTGTGGAACAATTTCCACCTTTGCATTTACTACATTCAATTAGTAGCCCATCATTGTCTTCTGGTTTGATGCCAAATACTCTTAATAATAATATACATTTACCAAAAACTGTACAAATACCAATGGTCTCACAAACAGCAAATATTGAATCAAAAATTAATAATAACCCTTATAATATTAATAATCAAACTTCTTTAAATAATACCTCATCTCAACAGAGTAATATGAACAATCAACCATTTAATCAAAATCCATCTCACAACAATTTCAGTTCACAACTGAACGATTTAATGATGCAAAATAAATCATTTTCTGAAATGTCAACAATGCCAAACTTGAAAAAGAATATATCAAACCAAGATTCTCAAAAGTCAAAGAAATTCCCAGAATTCGAAAGAACAAGAACTCTGCCTGATAATGAAATGAATTTTATGCATTCTAGTAAAATTGAAGGAGGTAGAGGTAATATATCCTCAATTATCGACTCAAATAAAACCGAATTAGATTACAAATTACCATCAAAGGTAAAATCTATGACACTTTCTTCAAAGTCCTCTATTGAAGATCTATCTGTATTTAATGATAAAAACCATTCTCCTTTTTTTAAAAATATGTCATCAAATTCAACAGAAGAGGATGACATTTATATTACTAAGACCGAGGAAAGCAAGCCTATAAGTGTCCCAATAAAATCTCTTGAGAATAATGTTAGAAATATGACAATTAATCAAAGCAGAGAAGAAGATGATGTTGTCTCAAATAAACCTTCTTTTATTAAATCTTCAATTAGCCAATCTAATAGTGGTTCAATTGCTAATCGATATTTGAATTCAGTAGAAAACGGTAATGAAGCACCTATAAGGAGAACTGCAGAAGGCTATGGAAAATACACAAAGGTTTCTGTGAAAACTGTAGAAAAGGATAATTTGGATAAAATTACTGGAGGTGAAAACACATCATCAAAAATTGCAAAAGAAAAAAAAGCTCCAAAACCCCCTTCAAAACCATCTTATTTAGGTGGTAAAAAGATATGATTGATGAAATAAATTGTATGATTACATCTGTAGACAATCATACTTCCATTTCCTTCATAAATTACGTATCGTTATAGATCAGATAATTATGTAACTTTAATGAATTTAATGTAACGACATCATTTTATTGATACCTTTCGGATATTTAATGTTTTCAAAAAGATTTCCATTAAAAGTAAACTTAGATCATTAATTTCTATTCAAATATTTATACAACTATATAAATTCATATTACCGATATTTATATAATAACTTATGAGTTATAGCATTCATTTAGCTTATTCTTTGTTTTTATTAAATGATAGCATTAAATTATTCATCTTCAGAATCACTCCATTCATCAAATGCATCAAGGATGAAATCTGTCGCTTCTTCGAATCTTTCTTCTATTATATTATGAATACCATCTGTGTCACACCTTAGAACTCTACCGTATTTTTTACGTGGCTTCTTATCACTATCTGACCAGCAACTGTGGAAATGATCTGTAAAAACCAAAGAGTTCTTAAAGTACCAATCACCAAGAGATTCATCTAAGGAGGGGACAATAGGTTTCAAGGAACTATTACCTATAAAATTAATAGCTGCTTTTGTTACATTTCTTGTGTCTCTTTTGCCCAGTAAATGTATTATACCAGATGAAGCTTCTCCAATACCAATGAAACACACTTTTTCAAGGGATTCGAGATATGTAAAATGTTTATCCCATAAAGAAATCATAACATCTTGTGCTAGGAGATTAGCAGAATAATTATCAGATTCAAAAGATGATCTTGGTATGTTGATGTCCACTACTGCGGTGTCTCTATCAACAGCCCATTTTATAAATTTCAAAGATGAATCAAATATTATCGATGATGATGGGTCTATTATACCAGTAATAGTATCCCTATTACCCCAAACTTCTGGCGTATCGTGTAATAAAACACATAATGATTTTGCTTTAAAGAAGTTACTAGAACATAATATAGAATTTTTTGGTAATGTTAAGTTAGATAATGTTAAATTTATTAAACCAAATTTATTATAGTATTGAGATAGTTGCTCATTTCTTATGGCATCTTGTAATGGAAACATTTTTTGTATTTGTGATTCTGCTGGTTTTTCATATACACCACCAAAGTTTCCAAATTTACGTCTAAAACATTTCCAATATTTAGATTGCAGTTTAATTACTTTATCTATCATTTCTAGTACTTCCGGTTTTGGATCTTTGTTTGCATCTGGGCATTCATCTGGTGGTTCACCAATTAAAGTTTTGGCTACTGCTAACGCACTATTAGATATCGAATCTAAATTATAACCACCTTCCAATACAACACACAAGTTACCTCTTGCAATTGATTTTAACGCATGTGTCATATAACCATAACAATTGGGTGTAACATGACATTGACCAATTGTATCACCATGTGCAGCATCAAAACCTGAAGAGACAATGATTAAATCTGGTCTGAATTCACGAGCCATTGGAATAACAATTTGATCAAATGCCCAAATATAGTCTGCATCACCAACACCTTTTATTGGCCAAGTAATGTTACAGTTAAAACCTTCACCATTACCTTCACCAACTTTATCATAATTACCTTCAGGGAAACCTGGGTAAAATTTACCCAATTCAAATCTGTGTAACGAAATGTATAAAACATTTTCATTTTCGTAAAAAGCTTTTTGAGTACCATTACCATGATGAATATCCCAATCCAGAATTAAAATTTTTCTTACACTTTCAGGGTATGTATTTAAAATAGCTCTAGCAGCAACACTAACATTACTAAATAAACAGAAACCACCTGAAGCTTGTGGTTCAGCATGGTGACCAGGTGGTCTAACAATAGCCATGGCATTTTTGACCCTACCTTCGACGACAGCTTTGCATGCTTCTATAGCACCACCACAAGATAATTTTGCACTAATATAAGAATCATTATTTAGATAAACGGAATCACCTTTTTCTGTTTTATTTAATAATTCTTCACGTGTCATCTTTTCAGAACTTTCAATGAAATCCATATGTTCCTTTGTATGTACAGCTAAAATTTCTTCTTTTGTTGCTTCTCTTACAGGAATTTTTAACATAAAATCACCTAAATCAGATACACCAGTTAATGATGAATCATTGATCAAACCATTTTCAGCCAATATTTTATAAATACGATAAATTCTTCTAGGATCTTCTGGATGTGGGTCAATATACTCGAAATAAGAAGTGAAAATTTTTGTGTGATATCTCATTCTGACATCGTAACAAATACCTGTCTTCAATGGTGTATAATGCAAATTTGGTTTTTGTGTTGGTACAATAATGGGTCTTTTTATTAATGACTTTTGTTGATGATTATTTTTCTCATCCTTTATATTAGATGACAAATCATCGTCATTTTCTAATTTCCGTTTAACTCCACCAGCGTCAACAGACATTTTAGCAATTATCAATTAATTTTTGTAAATTTAAAAATAAATTTATATCAATAATATTGTTTTATGGTTCAGTTCTAATTTATTAAAAAATAAATATAATAATCTTATTAATTTAACCTTGATAACTTAAAAAATATAATAATTCGTGAGCTATTGTTATTAAATTATATTTCTTTTTAATATATGAAATTAATTCTATATTTATAATAGATATAAATTTCTTAATAAATTTCAAATATTAATTATTAAAAATTAAATATAATTAAAAGGAACTGAATAATATATTTATTAAAATATAATGGAAATTCTTCTTTAATTTTTTTTTTTTAAAAATGTCTTTAAATTGAAATTTTTAGAAAAAGCAGTTTTTTTCAAAGTGTTAGAAAGCAAAAAAAAGCAATGATTGAATTGAGGAAGCGAGATTATGAAATACTCAAGTATTAAATTTTAAGACAAGTTAAAAGTTTAATTATATATTAATAATTATAATAATATTGTTTATATATTTCATTTATTACTTATAAAAATATTATAGTTATAAAAATTTTCTATTTTGTTTTAAGATTGAATATGCATAAAAGTGAATTTACAAGTATCTTGTACCAAGTTTACATTTTATCTCCATAAATAATCATCAATGAAAGATAAGTCTGTCTGAAAAAAAAAAAAAAAAAAAAATAGAAACTGAAGACATTGTTCTTGGATGTAAATAAATTTAAATAAAACCTATCATTAACTTATCTATAAATGAATATATTATTAATTAAAAATATTAATACTATTTCTATAATATACAGTGTTTTAATATAACTATTGTATAAAATTTACCATGTTCGACCAATATTAGATTCCATGAATCTTTAATTAATGGTAAAGATTGTAATTTTAGATATCCAGATCCCTTAGATAGAATCTTACAAAATTAAATTACAACTTTTTTAATTTTTTTTTTTTTTTTTCTTGTTTTCTCAATTTGTTCTCAGCGCGTTTACCAAGAAAACTTGATGTAGAAACTAACATAATGAAATAAAAATAAAATATTAAATAATAAGAACTTCTTAATTATCATGATTAAGCATATCTATTTCGGATAGAGAGCTTCAAACATATACGAAATATTAACTAAAAACTACTTCCCAAAAAAATTATTAATCCATTGTATTGATATGTAATATACTTATTCATTTCTATACTATAATTAAATATACAAAAAAAAATATAACAACTAAATTATTTAAAAGTCTGTTCATAGTACTAAAATATGTATTAATTACGCAATTATTTACAGGAAATATTTAATTCCAGGACTGTTTCTAAACAACCTTTTAGAAAAAAATAAGTATTAGATTAATCTCCATCTATGATAATTAAGTTTTTGGCATAGGATTCAATTTCGAGATTATTTTTTGAAAAAAATATTTCAAAAATTTAAAACATCATTTCAAGAATTTATTGATTACCGTATAAAGATAGTCAAATTTTTTTAGATAGTAATAAATTTTTGCCAGTGTATCGTATTGAGTTCATTAAAAGAATATATATGAATATATAGATGATTTTTGTTTTAAAATATTAAAATTAAATATCGTAACAATTCAATGAAATTTTCATGTACAATAACATCGTCGTTTCTTTTTTACCTTTCTCTTCATATTCGAAAATTTTGAAATATTTTTTTAAAGAAAAAGAAAAAAAACATTTCGCGAAATACTTCTTTATTAAGTAATTCGTAATTAAGAAAGAAAAAAAAAATTTTATTGTTAATAATAATTATCGCTTAATTATGGTAATTTTTTATCAGTGTAAGAATTTATATTATGAGATGAGATGAGATGAGATGAGACTAGCATTAAGCGAGTATTAATGAGATGGAAGGACTTTGTTTTGGATCCTTTATTACTATTTATATATTATGTACTTGATTTATTTACAGATACATATATATTTAGTTAGTATAATTGATTATATCTTTTTTTGCTTGTTTCATAGAGCACTAAAAACAAACAAGGTAATAGTTAGAAATGAATTTCTATAGAGACGCTACTTGGGTATTGGAATTTTTAGAAAAGGAGGAGGCTAGAGGTAAAATCTCAGGGTCAATGCAAAGTATTGTTTTGAAAAGTTGCAAAATTTATAAAGTTCAGAGTAACCCAAAACATATTTATGCTGTTTTAACTTCATGTTGGAAATATAAACCATATTTAGAAACTATTATGAAAAAATCAGGTATTTTAAATAATATTCCGAAGAAAAATGGTAAACCAAGGTTTGAAAGATTAACTATATTATTGTTATGTCATGATTTACTTTTCTCTAAGAATAAAAGAATTCAGATGGGCAAACATCCATTAAAAGAATATGTTCTAAAATATAAAACTAGTTTACGTAGTGAAATGGTTAAATTACAAGTTAAAATGAAAATTAGAAATTGGGATGATCTTTATGATACTGAGAATGTGGAAAATGATATTACTCCAGTAAGATGGTTCCGTATCAATCCAATTAGAGTGCCAACTTCAACTGGTATTGAAGGTATAACACGTGAATTAGAGAAAAAATTCCCAAATACTGTTGATCATTGGTCCAAAATTGAACAAGGTACTATCTATCATGATGAATTCATTCCTTACTTATTTGGTATTCATACTAAGGATAAAATTACATCTCATGAATTGTATAAACAAGGTAAGATTATTATTCAAGATAGAGCTTCTTGTTTCCCTGCTCATATTTTAAACCCAGGTAAAGATGATATCATTATTGATTCATGTGCTGCACCAGGTAATAAAACTACACATGCTGCATCTTATATACTTGGTGGCCCATCAAAGAATCAAAAGATACAAATCCATGCCTTCGAAAAAGATCCAGAAAGAGCTAAAGTTTTACAAAAAATGATCAAAACAGCTGGTTGTGCGAATACTATTGAAGTTAATGTTGGTGATTTTACAAAAATTGCAACTCCTGATAAATTTAAAAATGTGACTGGTTTTATAGTCGATCCAAGCTGTTCAGGTAGTGGTATCTTTGGGCGTAAATTCATTGATTCCTTTAATAAAAAGAAAGATGGTAAAGACCAAGCTGAAGAGGATGAGGATGATGAATCAAAAATTATTCCATCGGAACAAGAAGAAGAATTTTCAAAGAAAGATGATTTAAAGACTCGTTTATCAAAATTAGCCTCTTTCCAATTCCAAGTTGTAAAACATGCTATGAGCTTTCCAAAAGCAAAAAAAGTTGTATACAGTACATGTTCTATTCATGCCGAAGAAAATGAAAGGGTTGTCATTGATTTATTGTTAGATAATCATTTAAAGAATATGGGTTGGAGGGTAGCTAAGAGAGAAAACGTTATCCCAAATTGGCCAAGAAGAGGTTGGGTCGATGAATTCAAAGAAGTCTATAGAGATGACGAAGAAAAATGTAAAGAATTAGCAGATGGTTGTATTAGAGCTTTACCAAAGGAAGATGGTGGTATTGGTTTCTTTGCCGTTTGTTTTGAACGTGATTGATCTTATAATCATTCCAGTACTTATTCCCAATCCAATATATATTTAATTTTGCATATCATTATATAATTTTAATCAAATACTTATTATAATGAATACTAATTTTATTCTATTTTATGATTCTACTTTTTGTTTACTATGTATTTTTTTAATTAAAATAAATTATAATCTCCTTATAACATCTTCTAGAACATCAGCAGTTGAGTTTGTACCACCTAAATCTGGAGTTTTGATGGCATTTTCTATTAAGTTTTGATCAACGGCATTTTGAATTTCCTTTGCTGCATTAATATGACCTAAGAATTCTAGCATTAAAGCAGTTGATCTAATTGTAGCAATTGGATTAGCAATACCTTTACCGGCAATATCTGGAGCGGAACCATGACATGGTTCACCAATAACGATTTCTGGACCGACGTTGGCACTTGGAACAACACCTAAGGAACCAACTAATGCTGCAGCACCATCGGATAAAATGTCACCGTATAAATTTGGAGCAACAATAACATCAAAACATTCTGGCTCTTTGAATAATCTGTAAACCATCGAATCAATAATTTGTTCATTATATTTAATACCACCGTATAAATCTTTGTTCTTTTCAAATACATCTTTACAGATTTCTCTGAATAAACCATCTGATTGAGATAAGACATTAGATTTATGAGTAACAGTTAGTTGAGCACTTCCTGTAGCCTTTAATCTTTGTAAAGCAATATCCATAGCAATCTTAGCGATTCTTCTAGTTGCTGCTTCAGAAATTCTTTTAGTAGCATCAGCAACTCTCATACCTGTCTTTTCATCAATATAAGTTTTTTCCAATTTAATATATAAATCTTCAGTATTCTCTCTTACAATAACCATATCGACTTTCTTATTACCTGGTGCATCAACAGATTTGACTGGACGAATATTAGCATACAGACCTAGAGCTTTCCTTAATGCAACGATTGGGGAAGAATAACCTTCCACTTTAGTGGTTGGAGATTGAACTGCACCGAATAAGGCACCATCACATTGTTGTTGTAATGCTTGTACGGTTTCATCTGGTAAAGCTTTACCGGTATCTAAAAATGTTTGCCAACCTGCATGTAAATCGATAAAATTAAAATCTAAACCATGTTTTGGACCAACTTTTTCTAGAATATGTTTACCAGCTGGGATAACTTCTTTACCGATACCATCACCTGGAATTAAACCAATTGTTAAATTATTTTTTGCTTTGGTAGCATTACTTAATGCACGTTGAAATTGTCTGTTGTATATTGATCTTCTTAACATTATTTGTATTATAATATATAATTGCTTGTATACCTACTCTATCACGTAGAATTTATTTAATGAAATAATAATTTAATATTACGATTAAAATTTCTGAAAAATCAATTGATAATAAAACTAAAAAGAAATGAACAGTTTACAACAAGTTTATATACTTTTTTAAATCTATTTAATAATATAAAGAATGATACAATTGAACTTTAATTGTGGTATTTTATTAGTCATTAGAGTTAATAAATATTTGAATTCCCAACGTTACTTTCAATCAATGATACTGTGTAGATAAAAAACTTTCACCTTAATTCTTTGATATAATTCATTTATTAGTCAAATTCAATTGAAACTAACAAAACTAATAATAATTAACTTATTTGAACTTAAAGTTTTTAGTCAATTAAGAGTCCTCGGGAAACTTAAAATTGAAAATTTACGAAACCATTAACACACAGTGTTTTAAAGAAAATTTCAAAAATTATGTTTTAAGTTCCACCGGAATTTAGTAACAATTGAATAATGAAATTGAATAAAATATCCTGATGATATCTATGTTATATAATGAAATATTAATAATTGATTTAATGAAATTATAACTTATTATATTTTCTTCATTTTATTGACATGTTTTTAATTTTATTTACAAAAAAAATATTTTACATAAGTAATAGAATATATTTATATATATGTAATGCACCTGGTTTAGAAGATTAAAGATTCTAACATAATTGATTATAATTTTTCAACATTTATCTCTTCTTCAATTATTTCAAATTCAGTTTCATTATTATTTGATTCATTTTCTTGATTCCAAGATTCTGATGGATTTATTTTTTTAGCTTCTAATATTTCAGTTTCTTGGATTGCTTTTTTCTTCCAAACATCAATAACTCTTTGTTCTTGTTCTATACCAAACTCAATTGCAGATGGTCCAAATACAGATCCAAACATTTCAGATTCTTCTTGTGCCACTTGTTCTTCGACTTCAGATTGTAATCTAACTCTATAGAACTCATATCTTGCTTGGTCATAAGCTTCTGAAATATCGTTATGAACTTTATTTTTCATCAAAAACATCGTTCTTTGAACTACATTTTCACCGTCCATTGGCTTACCAATTTGTTCAATATGAGACCAATCATAATGCTCTTCACCTGTATTTTCAACAACAATTTTTGGACGTGATAACTCCCAAGGATGTTGTTGATAGAAAATATCTCTTAATTGATCTTCAATATAAACTAACTTAGCAGGTTTATATAAAAATTTAGATGATGATTTTTTATCTAATTTATTAAATCTTGATTTGAATAATTGAGTACCATTACTATTAGTAGTTAAATTTTCATTAATTTGATTTAATGAATTGATTTTTTTATTATTTGATGGATTGTCAAAATGAGGTATTCTTTCAAATTTCTTCGAAGGAGGTATTTGTGAAACAACTTTATACCATGCAGGTGTCTTAACCAAAATACCAGATTTTAAAAAAGAAGATGTTCTCTCTAATACATTAACAGCATTTTGTTGAATTTTCATTATTCCACGATCAATAGAAATTCAATTATTAAACTAGATCTTGATAACAAGTACTCATAAAAGTTTTACTCAATCTTCTCTCTTATTAAAAAAAAGTATATATATATATATATATATATATGTATGTATGTATGTATGTATGTATGTATGCAACCGTTCTTTTAAATCATCTCCCTTTCCTTTGTTTAATCCATAACTTTTAATATTGTTATTCAATTTTATTGTTAATACCAGTTTTCTTTTATAAATAAATAGTAAGTCGTTCATGATGACATTTATTTTACACAGATGAATCCGTAGAAACAACTAATGAAGCCCGGGTAAAGTACTCATTTACTTGCAATTACAAAAGAATTTAGTAAAATTAATTGAAATTTTGGTAATTAAGAACAAAGAATTAACATATAATGGATAAATATTTTGAATAAAGGTTAAGTGTTTCATTAGAAGTTTATATTTATAGTGAGATCTCAATAATATAATATCGAGATTAATTTTGTTTGAACTTACTAGATTGGTTAATAGAAGACAGATCAAAAGGTTAATAATTTTAAAATACAATATAAATATGTCTGCTCTATTTAATTTTTCCTCATTATTACAAGTTATTTTATTATTAATTTGTTCAAGTACTTATATTCATGCTCAATGGCCATCATTATTTGATAGATATAAGAATAATGGATTTTTATCTACATTTTGGAAATTAGCTCGTATTGGTGAAAGAGCTTCTCCATACGTTAGTATTGCATGTATTGTTATGGCTATTAACCAATTTAATAGCTAAACCCATTTTAAATGAATAATAAAAGACAAGGATCGATAAGAATAATTCAATTTGATTTCATTTCTAGAAAACAATAAAAATTAGAACATATATTGACAAACTGACAAAAAAAGTCGGGATTAGTTTGTAGTTGCATAGAAAAAAGTTTATTGTTATATATATCTAATGAATTTTATTCAACATATAAAGATGTATTTTTTTAATAAAACGATAAACATAGTGATTACGCTTATTATTATTTTTTTTTTTTTCAAAGATAGTTTTTCAGTTTACAACATTAGCAAAATATTACTATTTATATTAAATACAACATTTCAATTAAATATCAATATTCTTTTAAATTATAAATCGTAAGCTTTATTAATTACCCCAGTATTGTGAATAGAGAAATTGGAGTAAATATAAATTCTTAAACTCATTATCTAATTAATTAAAACAGGGTCTCACTAAACTGAAAAGAATCTGTCGTAATATTTCTTAATTTAACATTCACTTCATTCTTTTTCTTTCCATTCTATAAGCTTCAACACTTCCTAATAAGTTACAGCTTTAAATTTTGAAAAATCGAAAATTCAAAAAAAAAAAAAAAAAAAAAAAATAAAGAAAAACATACACAAACAGGTAATTGTTGATAAATAGTAAGAAAAGTATAAAAAATTTACGAATGAATTAGATAATATTTGTAATTGACATAATTACTGATTTTTGTATTGATTATAAAATTGTTAATTCATTTTTTCCTTTGAATATTGATTTATTTTATTTTTCTTTTGACTATTACATATAAGCAACCAATATTTATAGAAGTCAACTATTGAATAGAATTCAATTTATGCATCATATCATTTTTTTTTTTTATAAATCAATTTAACAATAAGATTATAGGAAACAACTTTATAAACAATTGATTATTTGCAGGATAAAAAGTAAATTACATTTAACTATAGACAAAAACAATTTAGTGTTTTTTTAAATATATTTTCTAGCAATGGCATCTAATAATAGATCTTCGAATTACAATGAAGGTTCGTCAAAGAAGAAGAAACAAAGACAAAGACAGAGGCAAAAAAAGATTGAAAATAAAATAGTTGCGCCAATTACTACAACAAAGACTACAACAAAGACTATTACTACAACTATTACTAAAAGATCTACAAGTAAAAGAAAATATTTTTTCCAAAATTTAATTCCAAGAGGTGTTATAAGTAGTGGACATGCTATATTAGTAGCTTTTTATTTATTGAATATAGTGGTTACAATTCCAATATCTTTCAAGATTGGTGGTTTATATTGTGGTTTATCATTCACAGGAACTTTGTTTGGTTTATATTTTATTTCCACTTTGATTAATATAGTAACTAAAAAATTAACTAAAAATACCACATTAATATTTTTTGCTAGTTCATTATTTTATATTCAAAATTTTATTATATCTTCATTATTACAAATTTTCTTGAGAGGTTTCAATAATCAAGATTTATTAACTTCATTGAAATATTTGGAAAATAGTTATTATGGTGAACAAATTATTTTGAATAATAAATATCATTTTTTTGCAATCATTAAAGATTATATTTTAAATGTTTTCAGTATAATATTATGTCGTGATGATAATAATTTAAAAAATATTTTGAAACTGGCTTTGAAATCAGATATGACCAACAAAACAGATATTAAAAATATAAATTCATGGATATTTTTCTATTATTACTATTATATTTTTATTAAACCATGGAAATTTTTATTAATTAATTCAACTCCATTTTTCACTTTATTAGAAGGGTTTTTCACAATTTTAGGAATTCAAACTATTGGTGAAACAAATATTTGGTTAAAAGAACAATATTATTCTTCCATTTGGATTATCTCATCTTTATTATCATCTGGTGGTGTTATTACAGCAACTTTATATTATATAAATAGAATTTATGTTACGCCATTTTGGGATTTATCTGTTAGCACAGCTTCATTACTAGGTGTTATTTTATCTGTTGTATGTGGTTTAGGTATTTATGGTATTGTAAGCAAAAATGGTTCTACTATTGAAAGTTCGTTATTTTTTGCTTACATTGTTCGTTGTATTTATGAGATGTCCCCAGAATTAGCAGTTTCAGCTACTGATGAGTTTTTAGAAGGGTTGAAGGAAGTATGGCAAATTAATCAAAGCAGAATTATTGTTGCTGATAACATATTTTTATACTGTAAAAACTACATTATTAATGGTTTTTCATCATTATCTTTGATTGAAAATTATTTTGTTCCAAAAAATATTGAATTAAATATTTCTAAAAATATGCTTGTTAAACAATTTTGGACTTTCTTTAAAAACTTCACCATTAATGTCCCATCTTCTATCAATGATTTAATTCAAATAACTGTTCAAATGGCTCTTGATTCAATCTCTCCGGCTATTATCATAAATTTATCTTTTAGATTGATGATTTTTTATTCAGCTACGAGAATTATCCCAGCTATTCAAAGGAGAACAAGACATGATGCACATGATTCATCTGGTTTTATGAGTGCAATTTATTGGTTCAGCCCATGTATGCTTATTGCTATGTACACAAATTTAATTTTACAATACTCTGGTGAATTGAAAAAAGATATATGTTTATGGAATTGTCAAAACATAAGTTCACCCAATCAGAATGTTATTAATCAATCCATAATTTTAGACTCTTATAGTTTTTGGACTTGGTGTAATATATTCTGGACTATCGCAATTTATGCAAGTGAACTTATTGGAGGCAGAACGTAATAATAATCTAAATGTTTCCAAAGAAATTCAAACATTAATAATTAAAACAGCATTATGGCATAACAAATATCATCGGTAATATTAATAAGTAATAGATATTTCTAATTTAGAGGTATAATATATATAATCATCAATTGATTTTTTTAATTTAATAGAGCATATTCTTTTAATTTGATAAATTGAAATGATAATATTCCATATAAGAAGATATAATGGAAATCTGGTGGTATTATAATTTCAATGAAATCGAATAAATTAAGTTAATAGGGTATACATACATTTAACAAGATATTATAAATACAAATATTGAAAATAATAATCAGGTAAAAATAGCAAGTCTCTTCCATGCCAAATCTTTGTTTGACTCAGAGCTTGACTCTATGTTGCATTAGTATCTCATCATTAAAATTAAATTCAATAATTATATAATTTATTTTTTTGAATTAATAAATTGAAAAATAGAAATGACAGCTCAACTTAACTAAGTTAAAAATATTATTAAAATTTTTCTTTATTAATCAAGACCTTCAGAAGAAACAATTTTTAAAAAAACATTCAGTTCGGTATATTTGACTATACATAAGAGCATTACTTAAAGCAATCACTTCAAACTGTAATAAAAAAATTAGAAATTGGGATCCATGAGTCAAGAAAGTAAGCTCCATTGGGTTACAATTTAGTATTATTAAAAATACCAAAATTGCAATCGTCATAACTATCGTTTAATATTTATAAAATATCAATACCGAAAAGTACACTTCAAAACATATAGATGGATTAAAGGATAGAATGGTAACAAATAGAATTAACTATTCATTGACATTAATGAGTTGATATAAGAATTAAAAATTTTTAAATCTCATTACGTTTCCGCATATGAATTGGTGGGAGACTTTACCCCAAAGCATTTCATAGAATATATTGAAAAAACAATCATTCTCTTTTGTAAGCTTCGAACTGTGACGATTCTTCGACTATGGATCAAGTTTTTCATTTTCTAAAAATTTAAATTAATAAATATTATACAATTGTAAAATATAAATAAAAAAATATATTTATAAATTTTAAATTTTTAAATAGTTTATATACTTTTTGTTTTTCTCAAAAAAAATTTTTTTCTCAAAATTTTTTAAAATGTATGTAAAAAAAAGTATCTCTGCGTAATATTGTTAATTAATTTTTAAAAACTTCAAATCATCGATTTTTCAATTTTCATTATTACATTCATTTTTCAATGTTTAATGTACTTTAGGGTTATTATTGTTATCAAAGAAACTATTTATTCGTAATAGAGAGATCGATGGAAGTTATAATAAATCTTATTATAACTATTGAAATAATTAATTTTAAATTTATAAATTTATTAAATAATTCCAAATTAAATTATTATCTTGGAAAGCTACTACTATATTTTTAGTAACCCAAAGCTTAACAATAAGATTAAATGTCAATTGTATTATTAAGTAAATAAAAGGCCATTTAAGATCATTGTCTAAGGAATAAACTTGATTATCTTAATTATAAATTATTAGCATTAATTATAATATGTTTATGTATCATATTCGCATATTCTATTGTTAAACTGTATAAAACATCTAAATTTTTAGATCAAATCACGTGATAGTTGATAATTATGATGAAATAAAATTCAAGTCTGAGCTAAATGAAGGCCACCTTAATCACTGATTTATTAAAATATTGAATTTATATTAATGAACTAGGTTAAAATCAATATAACCATATTCATACTATACACCATCATAATAGAAACGAAGATTATTTGATTAAAAAAAATATCTAAAAAAGATACCAAGCTCAAATACAAGAAATTGATATTGAATATTTAGTAGACTTTTTAAAAATTTGATTAGGTTGATAAATTAATAAATTTTTATCTGAAATTAAAAGAACCATTATTGTAACAATAGTTGATAATTAATACAGTACCTGAATTGTACTACCAATATTATATATAAGATATAACAAATGTCTGCGAGTTATTGGACCTCGACACAAAGGTTCCAATGGCAATATACGAAAGAAGCTCTAGATAAAGAGAGGCAAACTCTGTGGATGTTGGAGTATCAATTATTTCCACAAGGTTTAAACATCATAATTGACCAAAAACCAAATAATCAAAATTCAAATAATTTATCTGGAAATGGAACAAATAAAGGTTCTCAAAATAGTAATTTTAGTGGTCCAATAACGAAAAATATACCAATCTCACATAGAGATCTACATTATGATAAAGATTATAACCTTAGAATATACTGTTATTTTTTAATAATGAAATTAGGAAGAAGGTTAAATATAAGGCAATGTGCATTAGCTACAGCTCAAATATATTTATCGAGATTCTTAATAAAAGTTTCAATAAGGGAAGTTAATTTATATTTACTGGTAACTACATGTGTATATTTAGCTTGTAAAGTTGAAGAATGTCCACAATATATAAGGACTCTAGTCACTGAAGCTAGATCACTTTGGCCAGAATTTATACCACCTGACCCAACTAAAATTACTGAATTTGAATTTTATTTAATTGAAGAATTAGAAAGTTATTTGATAGTTCATCATTCATATACATCTATGGAACAAATAATTAAAATTTTGGGAGGTAAAAAATACAATTTAAGCATTACATCGGATGATATACAAAATTGTTGGTCATTGATTAATGATAGTTATATTAGTGATGTACATTTATTATATCCCCCTCATATCATAGCAATTGCATGTTTATTTATCACAATTTGTATTAGGGGTAAGATTACCAAAAATTCATTAAATGGAACGCAGAGCTCAGTTAACTCATTAAATATCAATAGCATAAATTTAACTGAACCATTAAACGTCGAAAATAAAAATCAAGTAATATTTAACAGGTTTGTCGCTGAATCACACGTTGATCTTGATGAAGTTATGAATACGATACAAGAATTAATAACACTATATGATCATTGGGAAAAATATCATGAATCGTGGATCAAATTTTTATTACATACATTATACCTGAGACCAAATCGTGTTAATAAAAGTAATCAATTGAGCTCTAATGACAATATATAGGAATGTTATCTGCTGTATGCTATAAACATAGCAATGATAATTTTATATACTGGATAATTACATAATTTATTATAGAATAATTTAATGCATTTATATTTACGAATATTAAAGAATATTATTTAAAGCTATGAACTATTTCCGGTAAATATTAAATATAATGAAAAAAACATTATAAATAAACCGAAACAATATAAGAATTGACAACATTTTCTGTAGAATTGATCTTTCTTAGAAATCATTTCACCTATAGCCAAAGAATCTGTTCCAATAAGTTTTGAACCAAAATAACCAGGTAATATAAATGAGATGGAAGTTGAACCAGTGGCACCGACAAATGACAATATTAATGAGAATGATTGAACTTTTAAAGCCATTATGTAGATGACAAATAATAAAGAAAATGTAATTAAATAGAAACGACTTTGTGGGAAATCTGTTTTTATTCCCGAAGTAAATTGATTTTCAACTGGTTCCTCTTCTACATTTCCACCAACAACAGTAATATTGATATCACCATCTTCAATTAGGGATGTAGCTTCATCTTCTTCATCTGCAGCAGCGATTGATAAACTTATTGGCCTTGAGTTTGTTGAATCAAAGGCTCTTACTTCATTAATTGATTCATTATTTTCACTATGCAAGTTATAGTACTTGAAGAATACAACAATATTATTAACAGCTTCTCTTAATGGATGGAACAATAATGGAAATGAGAAAACGACCATTGTTCCTAAACAGAAATTTCCAATCTTGGTCCAGATAGAATTTGGATCATAATTTAGCATAATATTTCCTACAGTATTGCTACCAAAAGTTAAATATCCGCATATACCGACAGTTAAAAACAATAAAGTCGATATACCGATAGAATAATTTATAACTTTGCGAATATTTCTCATTGAATTATCTTCCAATTCATTGATAATTGAAAATAGATTCATTGCTCCAGTGTATGCAAAAATAATAATATTGAACGTAGTGATGAACCCATTGTAATCATGTATTTTAATCCAATTAACGTCGCCTCTTGATGATTCGAAATTATTTGTCAAAACTGTATCATACACAAAATGTGAAATTACTAAAATAGTTAAGTAATTCAATGCAAACAAACCTAATATACTTGAATATTTTAAACTGTTCATACTTTTTAATAAGCATAAAGGCAATATTATAAATAATGAAAAAATGGCCCATGAAGTTCTATCACCACCAAATACAATTGGAAATAAGTCACCAATCAATACGACATAACTCACGCCCACACCAAAACATTGAACAATCATTGCTAAATCATTAATAACACTCAATTTATAATTTGTCATCATACAGACAGTAAAGAAGGATGCATTTCTTGGATTTAACATTACTTTTGAACATTTAGCTAATGCAAATAAACCAAAGCCAGAAGTAATGCCAGCAACTAACGTCAATATTATTCCAAGTAAAATACCATCATTTTGGAATACAAATGGGATAGCCAAAAGACCTGCACCCACGATTGTTTTAACTAGATTAATGATAGAAGAGTTAACTGTTGCTACAGTTGACATAGAGTATGTATATGTTTATGAATTAAAGTTTGTTTCTCAATATGATTTTTTATATTTAATAATAAAGAATTTTAATAATATAAAATCTTTATAGTTTTTATATTTTATTAATATTTTATCCTTTGAAATTTCATTAACTTTTGTATATTTAATAAAAGTAAATCTTTAGGTGATTAATCTATCTTTTTTATTTAAATTACTAATTGGTAAAAAATTATGGCTCAATAACTTTTCGCACTGTAAAAGAGATACTAAGCTAACGGACTTTAAAGTTAATTTTTCAAAAAATTATTAAAATTATTAAAGTTATTTTAATTTTGTACTAAAAAATTGATATTTAATGATTAATTTTATGTTAAAAAGTTTAATACAAATGGTCAATAAGTAAATGAATCGAATATTAATTTCCTATATTTTATTATAATATAAATATTTTTGCACAATCGTTTTAAAATTGTTAAAAATATAGGATTAGTCTAAGGGTGACAACTGAATCTTAAAAATTTTATAATTAAAATGGTATATGATCCAGATAAAAGAGATTTTTTGAACCAAACTGATTATGCAAATAATTTAGATCCGTGTGAGGTATTAAATGAAAATGAAACATATCGTAAACAAGGTGATGAAGTTTTAAAGAGATTTCATGATAATAAAATTGATGAGAATATCGTTAATCCAGAAGATGCTGATGATAATTTAGATAATTTAGAATTACAATTAAAAACTCAAAGAATCAATGAATCAATGAGAGATCAAAATGGTATGTTATTGAATCCTAATGAGGTTATACCACCTGAAAATTTTAGTCATGTAATTGGTGAAATTTATAGAAGTAGTTTCCCAAGAATAGAAAATTTTAGTTTTTTACAGAAAAGGTTAAAATTAAAATCAATTTTAGTATTAATTCCAGAAGAATATCCTCAAGAGAATCTCGATTTTCTTGAGAAAGCTAATATAAAATTATTTCAAGTGGGGATGAGTGGTAATAAGGAACCATTTGTTAATATACCATCAGATTTATTTACAAAAGCATTGGAAATAGTGATTAATCCAAAAAATCAACCTATACTGATACATTGTAATAGAGGGAAACATAGAACAGGATGTTTAATAGGCTGTATACGAAAATTGCAAAAATGGTCATTAACAATGATATTTGATGAATATAGGAGATTTTCATTTCCAAAAGCTCGTGCATTAGATCAACAATTCATTGAATTGTATGATGATAAATATATTATAGAAGTAGCCACAAAGAATAAATGGTTGCCTTTAAAATGGTGATATAAATAAATAAATTCCATATATATTCAATATATATTGAATATAAAATAGTATTATATAATAATACAATTCATGACATAATAATAAGTTACTTTAAGATACTCTATTTAAATATATAATAAATAAAAAGAATACGTTAGTGTTTTTTTAAAATTTCCTGAATTTCTTGCCTATATTACAATGTTATAAAATCTTATTTAAAAATATATATGAAAAATAAAATATTATATAACTTATGATCTTTCACCTCTTAATCTTCTAGCTAATTTAATATCCTTCTTTTGGATAGTAACTCTCTTGGCGTGAATAGCAGCTAAGTTAGTATCTTCGAATAAAGAAACTAAGTAAGCTTCAACAGATTCTTGTAAAGCACCGATAGCAGAAGATTGGAATCTTAAATCAGTCTTGAAATCTTGAGCAATTTCTCTGACTAATCTTTGGAAAGGTAATTTTCTGATTAATAATTCAGTAGATTTTTGGAATCTTCTAATTTCTCTTAAAGCAACGGTACCTGGCTTATATCTGTGTGGCTTCTTGACACCACCAGTAGATGGAGCAGATTTTCTGGCAGCCTTGGAGGCTAATTGTTTTCTTGGGGCTTTACCACCAGTAGATTTTCTGGCTGTTTGCTTAGTTCTGGCCATTGTGATTGAATATATATGTGTTTGGTTTTATGTAGGAAAATAGATGATAAAAATAAAATAAGTTAAGAAGTTTAATAAAAAAAAATAAAGGTAAATAATAAATATAATTTTTAATCAGATTAAAATTTATAACCATATTATATATGAAAAATAAAAACAAGAAAATACAAATTTAAAGTAAAAATTAAAAACAATAATAATTTCTTTGCCATTCTCAAAATTTCGTTCTTAAAGTTTTATTTATTAACTATTACAATTTTTACATTAAATGAAATAAAGTTAATGTGAAATTCTGAGGACAGTAAGAAACTAAATAACTAATTAGTTAACAACAACGAACTGTTTTTAATATGAATATTTACACTTGATATTATTGATCTTGGTATTAAACTTTTGAAATAAACACAAAAAATGGTGTTTTATTCCTGAAAATATTGATCATTCTGATTATTTCGCGTCTGTTCAAAATATTTCGCGTTTATATCAACAACTACAACATACCATTTCTAACGTTGTCTCTTTTACAATTAAAGTTGTTTAATGGTTAGATTTGATTTGATTTCAATATAGAATAGACTTAATAGTTAGTGATAGTTGATTAATATAATATTATAATTAATTATTATTAAATGTAAAATGATAATTTTTTCGTATTTGTTATTAATGTTTAAAATTATGTTTTATTTAGGTTGTGATACAATTTTCACATTATTCATTATTTCAATCTTAAAAACAAGTTGTTTAGTTATGTTTGTTTATTTTTATTATTTTTTTGTGTAATTACATGTATATATAAAGATGTTAAATTTTTTTATTTTATCTTAATATTATTTATTCTATTTCTTAATTTATGTTTTTAAGTATTATTTACTTATTTAATTTCTATTACTTTTAGTTTTCTTCTGTTGTTTCTACATAAAACCAATCAATCAATAATAAATATAATATAATAAAATGTCCGGTAGAGGTAAAGGTGGTAAAGGTTTAGGTAAAGGTGGTGCTAAGAGACACAGAAAGATTCTAAGAGATAACATCCAAGGTATCACTAAGCCAGCTATCAGAAGATTAGCTAGAAGAGGTGGTGTTAAACGTATCTCTGGTTTAATTTACGAAGAAGTTAGAGCTGTTTTAAAGACTTTCTTAGAATCTGTTATTAGAGATGCTGTCACTTACACTGAACACGCCAAGAGAAAGACTGTTACTTCTTTAGATGTTGTCTATGCATTAAAGAGACAAGGTAGAACCTTATACGGTTTCGGTGGTTAATTGTGATAATAAAATAATTTATCATTAATCAATTAAATATAAAAAATATAAAAACCGAATACCCAAATTTAAGAAAATATTAAAATTCCATTTGTAATATATATCATCTATAATGTTTTAATTATTTTAAAGTAAATGAATTAAAAAAAAAAAAGCAATGAAGTAGATTAAATAATTAACTTTATAAAATGAAATAAAATAAAAATTGTATTATTAAATTTATTATATGTATGTATTCGAGTATTAATACTACTTTTATTTATTACTGTTGTTATATTATATATTACGTATAAATATATACGTTATGTGAATGTATTTGTGTGTGTTTAGGGTTTTCTATGATTCTACTCTGGTCTTAAATGGAGCTTCAGGTTGTCCTGTTAAATCCCTTATTACTGATATATCACCCGATACTTCATCTGTTGATAATGATTGTAAAGGTGGTGCGGTTTTTGTTGATAATCTTTGTGCATTTTTTGGTTTTCTTTTATTTGTATTTGTATTATTTGTATTAGTTACATTTTCTTCACCAAATAATAAAGTTTGTAAATCCGAATTATCACTTAAATATTGTAAGAAATCAGAATCTGAATTTATTTGTGCATTGCCATTTTCTTTACTTGGAGTATTATAATCACTATCATTACCATTCCCACTAACAAACCCATCTTTATTATAACCTGAAGTTGAATAACCTATATCGGATTGATTATCATTAGTCAACGTCCCTACTACATTTTTAGCAGCAACTCTTCTTCTCAATGATCTACGATCAGTATTTGCACCTGTATCAGTACTTTCATTTGGCGAATTATATGCATTATTATTTAAAGTGTTGTTATTATTGTTATTATTATTCGTTAATGAAGCGAATTCAGAATTTGATGCAGATTCCCAACCTGTAGCTGTATGACTTCTTGTATTTTTATGAAATCTTGTTCTATTATAATCCATTGCATAAGAATGTGTATTTGCAACATCCATTAATAATCTTTCCTCTTTTAAATTTTTCATTTTATTTTCAATTGATTCATATAATTTTTCTTTACATAATTTAACTAAATCTTCATATTCCTTTTTAGCTTTTTCGATATCTTCTTGAAATTCTATTGATGATCTCGAGATTCTATATTCTTCGTATAATCGTAATCTAATCAATTCAGCGTCTCTTTCTTCTTCCAAGTCCCTCACACTTCTTAAATAGAACTGGTTGTTGCCTTGATGCAAAGTAGTTAAATTTGTTTGTAAAGTAGTCAATCTATCTTTATAATGAGTATCTTTATTGCTGATGAAATTAGAATATATTTTTGTTACTTTTGATTCAATATTATGTCTTCTTTTATCTCTACGAGACAATTCCGTTTGATTCAATTTACGAGGCAACATGGTTTATATCTTGCTTGTGTGTTTATCCATGTATAAGTAATTAAAAGTATATATAAACAACCATAGCTTTATATAAGCACAATATAAAGTTCACATATGGGGTTTTCTTTTTTTGCATTTTTTTCACTTTATTTTTTTCACTTTATTTTTTTTTCTCTGTTTCCTTACTATTATAAAACTTACCCATAATTAAAAAAAAACATTCATTAAAGCGGTAAACAATTTTTCAAGAAAAATACAAGTCAATAAGCACATAAGTGCACAATTAGTATATAAATAAAAGTATTACCTAGATCGGTAAACCCAAGCAAATAATGAGTATTCAACCACCCACTTTCAATAATACGTTACAATAATACATGATTATTATCATATCTCATAATGCACACTTATATACACATCTCACTCCCACCATATACAAAATAACCGCCGACACAATCTTTACCGGAACAACACTATCACATAATATACATAATACACATAATACACTATACATAATAATACATAATAACACATAATAATACATAATAATGTATACAGTAACGTGTACAATGATAACAACCAGTCTGGTTACCCTGTCTCACCACCAACGTACAACACACAATAACATTACCCCCTTCAAAAAACTTATGCCCAAACGTTATTCACTTAAAATATTTACAGTGTGTTGTGTTCTTGTATGTAAAATGTAATAATACACTGTTAGTACTACAATAGTATAATAATATTTCTTATTTATATGTTATTTATATGTTATTTTGTTTCTTGAATTCGTCTTTTTTCATTGATGTTTTTTTTTTTACTTTCCAATAATTTATTGGAAATAATGTTTTTTGAAAAATTTATTATTGTAATAATATTATAAATTTGTAATTGTATTTATATATTTATATATAAATGTACGGTTTTATTATTTGGTTAGTTATTGACAAACTCATAAAAGATATCAACAAAACCGATTTATTTCTTTTGTTTTCAATTAATATTTTATTATGTCAGAACAAGAACAAATTGTTGATTCAACTGAATCGATTGAATTAAATAATGAAATTAAAAATGAAGAAATGAAAAACACTTCAATTGAAAATTCAAATGAAAACAATGAAAACATTCAAAACAATCAAAACAATCAAAACAATCAAAATGAAGAAGATGACGAGTCAATTGTTCCTGCCAATGCCATCAATGGTGGTAGAGAAACTTCTGATAAGATTTTATACGTTGGTAATTTAGATAAATCAATTAATGAAGAAACTTTAAAACAATATTTTCAAATTGGTGGTCCAATTTCAAATGTTAAAGTTATAAATGATAAAAATAATAATGTCAATTACGCTTTCGTAGAATATTTACAACATCATGATGCTAATGTAGCTTTTAAAAATTTAAATGGTAAAACTATTGAAACAAAAGTTATTAAAATTAATTGGGCTTTTCAATCACAACAAACTACAAATGACGATAATTTATTTAATTTATTCATTGGTGATTTGAATGTAGACGTTGATGATGAAACTTTAGGTAATGCTTTTAGTGATTTCCCATCTTTTGTTCAAGCTCATGTTATGTGGGATATGCAAACTGGTAGATCAAGAGGTTATGGTTTCATTTCTTTTAGTAATCAAGATGATGCACAAGCTGCAATGGACAAAATGCAATCTACTGAATTGAATGGTAGACAAATTAGAATTAACTGGGCTTCAAAACGTGACAATAATAATGCCGGTGGTAATGGTAACGGTGGTAATAGAAATTCAAATAATCGTCGTAATAATAACAACAATAATGGTTTAAGAGGAGGTAATTTCCGTCCTTACAATAATAACATGCCACCACCAATGGGTAATATTCCAATGGGTGCTCCACCAGCTGGCCCAGCTGTTTTACCACCAGTTAATCCACAAGCTGTTGATGATATGATTAGAAGAGCTCCACTAAGAGTCACTACCGTTTATATAGGTAATATTCCACATTTCGCTACTGAAGCTGATTTAATTCCATTATTACAAAACTTCGGTTTCATTTTAGATTTTAAATATTATCCAGAAAAGGGTAATTGTTTCATTAAATATGATACACATGAACAAGCCGCAGTTTGTATTGTCGTTTTAGCTAATTATCCATTCCAAGGTAGAAACTTAAAAACTGGTTGGGGTAAAGAAAAAGCTGTCTTCATTCCAATGGGTCAACAACAAGGTATGATGATGCCAGGTATGCCACCAGCTCCACCAGCACAACAATTTTCACAAGATGAATCTGCACCAATTGCACAAGGCATTGATGAACAACAACAATAATAATAATAATTGTAATTATGATAAATATAATTCATGATTAAAAAATATTTTGCTTTTTTTTTTTGTCTATAAATGTTATATTGGATTGGGTATATATTATTTTCTTAGTCTGTTTTTTTTCTAATTTTTATCCAATATTATTTTATATTATTAGTTTTATTAACTAATAATATTTAAAGACTATACAAAAAAAAAAGTTTTAATTTTCTAATCATTTGATATGTTTTTTTTTAATGAAAGAAGACGAAGAAATGATTTTTTAAAATCAAATATTACTTATCATGCTTTAAATTAATGATAAAAACTAGTTATTTACATTTTAATTTTATTATTTGTAACTTAAATAATGTTAATAACTCTATATTTTTTAACACTGTATATTATGTGGATAGTTTAAGAATATTTCAATAATTAAAAAAAAATTTATATTAATATATATTATTTAAGCATTTTATCTTTGCACCATTATAGAACTTCCTGTTTTTTTAAGTCATCACTATTTTGTCATTTTTCTGCCGCCTTACTCATAACAATTTCACAAATTAAAAGTTATGAAAATTTCATCAAAATAGAATGATACAACAAACTTATTTTAAACATTTTAAATTATTATTGTCTGATTATAATATAATCGTAGATTAAATGTACTATTCGCAATACACATAATCCCTAATAAGTTAACCGATTGATAAAAACTACGATCCTACCATTATCGTTATGCTAAGAAATAAAGGTTCTATTCTATATAGATATACAAGACAATTATCTCTAAGAAGATTAAATACATTAACAACATCAAAATTGTTAACATCAATTATAATAAGAAATACGAATATCGATTCTTTTAAACTTATAAATAATATAATTTTAAAAAAGTATTCAAGTACATCATCTGGTGGTTTTAAAATTCCAGATGAAGTTTTAAATTTAAATAGTGAAGTATATCACAAAGCATCAGACCAGTTTCTTGATGAATTATCTGAAAGTATTGAAAATATAAGTCAAGATTTTCCTAATGAGATTCCAGATGTTGATTTCGGTCATGGTGTATTAACAATTGTTGTTCCAAAATTTGGTACCTACGTTATCAACAAACAACCTCCAAATAAGCAAATCTGGTTGGCGTCACCTGTTTCCGGACCTAATAGATATGATTACTATAAAGGTGAATGGGTATCATTAAGAGACAATTCAAAACTAATTGAGATCATTAAATCTGAATTAGATTCTGTAGTACCCAATGCATCAAAGTATCTTTAAATAAACACTGAATCAACAGCTAGATACAATTATATTTAAGTAAATAAATAGTTTAATAACATGTGAATATTTTCTGCTCAGTTAATAATTCTCATTAGTTTTAAAGTCAAAATATATTAAAATTTCTAATATTATGGATTAAAATGGATATGCAATTATCATTTATATGTACAAATATGAAATACCTGAATTAAAGTTCTAATCAGATGCAAGCTATAATATATAGAGAATGAGTTTATATGATTAATTCTTGATTGGTAATTTATTTAATAAATAATGACTTTTATTCGATGTTGTTAATTTCAGGTCAATTTGATTAATTCCTCATATATTCCCCATGCAACACCAGCACTCATTGCTTTTCTTGATAATCTCATGCTCAAACCACTAAATAATTTCAGAAATCCTTCACTTTTAATTATTGTTAAGAATGTGGAAGAAAAGCTAGGGAAAGTTACTGGTTCCAATTGCATTCTAGTTTTAATAGTATCAAAAGGTGCAGTTGTAGTAGTAGCTAGAGAAGCAGCTAAAATGGCACTAGATGTATTTATTATTGTTGAAGTAGTACTTGAAAATTGTCCATTTGATTTATCAATTAACAAACCTTGTGGAATTATTAAAGGAACAGTTTCTTTGGCTTTTTCATATAGTAAAACATAGATACCTGCGTAAGGAGCATCCCTAATTAATGTTGGCATAAACCCTCTGAAAAACCCTTTTATATGACCTGTTTTATAAATATCATCTATTGAGCTTGCAATATTTTTGTAATTGTATAAAGTTGATTCGTATCTCACTTTGATAACTGTTATTGGCATTGTAATAAAACCGACTAACCCTCTTGCAAATGCACCAGTAATTAAATTTTCATACACTGATAAATGAGGTAATAAACTGCTTTTATTTTTTATTAGAATAGAATTATTTGCTTTCGATTTTTGTTTTGCTAAGGATGTTCTCATAAAATTTAAGGAAGTCAAATATAGTGCACTGCCTACTGATGTTCTAATTGCTGACGGAAGTGTGCCTCTCCATAATTGTGCCGGTGAATCTAAAGTTTTAAGTATCCCCCATATACTATTACTTTTCTGCTGTTGTACTCTTGTTTTTAAAAGGTCTAATGGTTGTAAAGCAACAGCAGATGTCAGCCCACCTAAAAATCCTCCTAAAAGGTGAGTTCTAGTCTTTGAACCTTTCTCAGACATATAGATGGTAGATTAATTATCTAATTGATCGACTGTATAGTTAATTGTGCATCTAATATACCAGTTTATTATCATATAACTTTGATTTCTTTGTTAATGCACTATAATTTATAAAGATCGAAATTAACTTTTCAATTTTAATAATTTGATGATTATTACTATGGTTTAACGCTTTAAAATATAATTAAAAATTTTATTTTGGTATAAAATTAATTTACTAAGCAAAACTATAAAAAGTATATATATTATTTTAGATCAAATAAATTTAGAAAATATTTTACATATTCATTATTGTATTATATACGCTTTAATTACATAAATACTTTAATATAGATCTAATATTTAAATTATATATAACAGTTTCAATTTTATTATCGTTATCAGAGTCAGCAATATATTTACAAGTAGTCACCATTTCATTATCAAATATTTTATAAGTATTAAATTTTAGTTCTTCATTATTTATACTTTTTGCAAATTCAAATGAATATTGATTCTTCAAATAATTTAATTTAAACAATTCATTACCATAATCCAATAACGATAATTTATTATAGTACGATAGACCAGTGCCCAAATATTTGATATAAGATTCCTTTAATGACCATATATGTGAAAATAATTGTCTTGTAAGATCATCATCATCAATTGAATTTATCAATTCTTTTTCCTTCAATGATAAAACTTCCTTTGAATTAATTAAATCTTCATTATAATCATTAAATGATGATACATCAATACCAACTTGGTATTCATCATTATTAAGTAAATACATTGCAATTACATTTTCACCATTAGACAAATTAAATGAAATATTTTCTACAATTGGTTTACCAAATTCATTTGTACTCTCAACAAAATCTTTATTATTTTTCAATATCGTACACCCAAATAATTGTAATAATTTATTGCATAACGTGTTTAATCTATCTTTAACATTTTTCTTTTCTAATACAAGTCGACGTTGATCAAATGGTAACAACCTTAATGCACATTCAAATTCAAAATCATCATTCAGATAAGATATCGAATCTGAACTTGTATCAATTACTAAAATAGAATTCCAATTCTCGTCAATACCTTTTTTTAAAGTTTCAATCAGACTATCAAAGTCAAGTAAATTCATTTCCATTAAAATAATATCATCAGAACACAAGTCACTATTTGAGTATAGTATCTCACCAATGAACACTATTATCACTATGATAAATCAATGAATTAATAAATTAATTAATAGATAAAATACATGTATATTGAAAATACCTTGAAATTTCAACCTTATATACTTTAAAGCTCATCGATTTAAAATACATTCCCACATTATATTAAAAACAGAAATTCATAAGAAGCACTCGTAGAATTATTTTGAAAATTTCAATAATTGTCAATTTTAGGTAACAAAAATTCTAAAATTCGTCTTTGAAAAAAAAAAATGATCAAAAAATAATTTTGAAAAAATGGATTTCTTAAGAAATTAGTCACAATTTAATGAACAAATTAATAATTATAAAAATAATTTAATATTATTTAATATTATTTAATATAATTTAATCTAATTTAATTTATAAGAACCATTTTATATTTAATATTTAAATTATTTCACATGGTTTTAAAATATTTAAATTTATTTATATTGGTTTTTTAATTTTCAAATATATTTTATTAATATTTAACAAAATAAAGAGATATCTAAGGACCCTTTCTTTTTGTGAATAATACAAATTTTTTAAATTATGTCTACTTTTGGCCAAATATTCCGTGTCACTACTTATGGTGAATCCCATTGTAAATCTGTTGGTTGTATCGTTGATGGTGTGCCACCTGGTATGTCTTTAACTGAAGAAGATATCCAACCACAGTTAACAAGAAGAAGACCAGGTCAATCTAAATTATCAACTCCAAGAAATGAAAAAGATAGAGTTGAAATCCAATCAGGTACTGAATTTGGTAAAACTTTAGGTACTCCGTTAGCTATGATTGTTAAGAATGAAGATCAAAGACCACACGATTATTCAGATATGGATGAATTCCCAAGACCTTCCCATGCGGATTATACATACATGGAAAAATATAACTTAAAAGCTTCATCTGGTGGTGGTAGAGCTTCTGCAAGAGAAACTATTGGTAGAGTTGCCGCTGGTGCAATTGCTGAAAAGTTTTTACAACAAGTTTCCAATGTTGAAATTGTCGCATTTGTCACTCAAATCGGTGCAATTAAAATGAACAGAGATCCATTTGACAAGAATTTTCAACACATATTAAATACTATCACTAGAGCTAAAGTTGATGCTGTTGGCCCAATTAGATGTCCAGATACTTCTGTTGCTGGTGATATGGTTAAAGAAATTGAAAAGTACAGAGGTGCTAATGACTCCATTGGTGGTGTTGTCACATGTGTCATTAGAAATGTTCCAACTGGTTTAGGCGAACCATGCTTCGATAAATTAGAAGCCATGTTAGCTCATGCTATGTTATCTATTCCAGCCTCTAAAGGTTTTGAAATCGGTTCAGGTTTTGCCGGTGTTTCTGTACCAGGTTCTCAACACAATGATCCTTTCTACTTCCATGAAGAATCAAATAAATTAAGAACCACCACCAACAATTCTGGTGGTATCCAAGGTGGTATCTCCAATGGTGAAAATATCTATTTCTCAGTTCCATTCAAGTCTGCTGCTACTATCTGTCAAGAACAAGAAACTTCTACATATGATGGTAAGCATGGTGTTTTAGCTGCAAAGGGTAGACACGACCCATCTGTTACTCCAAGAGCCATTCCAATTGTCGAAGCTATGGCTGCTTTAGTTATCGCCGATGCTTTATTAATTCAAAAATCAAGAGATTTCGCTAAATCTGTTGTTCATTAAGTTGTTTAATTATTCCAGAAATATCATTAAATGCAAAAAAAATCCATAAAATAACTCGTACATAAGTAAAAAGTAAATAATTTATTTGTAAACATGTTCAATAAACGTATTAAAAAAATAAAATTCAAATATAATTGAATAAACCTTTATTTTAAATCTTAAATTATGGAATAATTTTTTACGAAGGAAAGTTTCTTAACTAACTTTATATCCACCGGCTATCCTTCGTGAAAAAAAAATTATCGAAAAAATCATAAATAAAATGAAGTAATAAGATAAAATTTTGAAAAAAAATAAATATTATCAATGTTTATCAACTGGAACAATAAAAGAAGAGATGAATTGATCTGAATCTGTGATTGTTGTTTAGATTTAAATTAATTAATATTATTTAACAGTTATCAATTGGATTTTAGAAACTTTTTTTACTATTCTATTAGTATTTTCAGGATAATTGATACAAAATAAACCACCAAATAAACACATCAATAAGGTAGCACGATGGATATTGACAATTCTAATCAAACTACAACAAATGATTGTTATGTCAAATTTTCTGAGGCTCTAATTAGTTTTATTTACGATCATTTAAAAAAACATGGTGGCCATTCCATAAGTTCTGATAACCATGAAGATGTTAGTACTGAATATGAAGATCCTATTGATTTAATAAAAGAATTTCGTTCAATTGCAGCTGAAATGACAATCAAATCTTCTCAAAGTGATGGAGAAGGATATGATGTTCAATTAACTAATGATTTTGAATTGGAGGCCAAATTTTGGCATTTAGTTGAATTATTGTTCGACTATAGAACTTCAATAAGTGATGCTTTAACACACGATCCATCAAAAATTAATGCAAAGCCATATAACTCAAATATTATTTATGAAAAAGAATGTTTACAAAAAAATGAAAATCTATATCAGATTTGGATTATAATCTATTGGTTACAAACAAACTTACCTAAAATTGAGAGACCAGACAATATTTCATCAACTAAATGGAATAATACAATGATTGCTGGTAACTTATCTAGTATGGATTTAGATTCTCCATTACGTGATCCTAAACTATCTATCGATAGTAAAGATAAATCTCAAGATCATGTATTTTATAAATATATTTTTGAGTTATTATTATGTGGTGAATATAACCGAGTTTTGGAAGAATGTAATTTATCTGATAACATCACTTTAAACATGATTTTATGTGGTATGCAAGAATACGTCGATCCTGTGGTAGACGTTCAATTACAAAATGAGTTTGATAAACAACAAGGTGTTCAAAAACGTGTATTATGGAGAAGAGCTGTTTATAATTTGTCTGTCAACCAATCATTGGACCCATACGAACGTGCTATTTATAGTTATCTAGCAGGTGATATTCCAAATGATGAAGAAGTAAAATCAAATTTGACATGGAATAAAGAATTATTAATATACTTAAACCAAGTTATGAACATCGAAATCGAAAACTACTTATTGAAGGAAGGAAAGGTTTCCTCCGATGAAATAATTTTATCACTGCCTTCAAAACCAATGGACTTACAAACAATTCTAAATTTATTATCAACAAAATACCCTGTTGAATCTAGTCATCCAATTAGAGTTCTAATAGGTGCTGTTATTTTAGATACTCTACCTTCTGTTTTGCACTCTTCAGTTTCAATGCTAATGGATATAGTAAATGGTGATGGTAAAGATACTGATTTGTTCCAAGAAGCATATTTATTAAGAATTGTTACTCATTTGAGCATATTCTTGGAATTAATTGTCCCCGATAGAGCTTCCAAAGAAGATAATTATAATCTAATCACAGCTTATATTTCAGTTCTAAGACTACATACTTTATTTGATTTCATACCTGTTTATATGACATTCATAGAAACTGAAAAAGGTATCGATGCATATTCATTTATACTATCAACAATTGTTGATAATGATACAAGAATAAAGCAAATAGAACTTTCTAGTAGTTTAGGGTTACCAATTAATTTAATATTGAAACGAACAACTGAAAGAGTATTCCAAGAAACTGAATCTTCATACACTCCAACTAATGATGTTTTCATCACTACAGGCATTTCAGCTATTGACGAACATCTTATCTCAGCTGTAGAATGGTTAATTTTAAGTAAGCAGTATGAAGATGCAATTTCATCTGTAATTGCTTTAGCAAGAAGATTCCTAATTAATGGTAAAATCGGATCTTTAACACATTTTTATTCTAGAAATGACTTATCCTTTTTAATTAAAAATTATCAACTTACAAAACTTTCTGATACAAATTTCGATATCAATAATGATCACACCATCAAAGAATTAAAAGAGTATAGTTACCTAACAGAGACATTTAAACAATATGAAGAATGGCAAAAATCTATCAAATTATTAAATAATCAATCTAACATACCATCATTAATTGAAAAATTTACAGAATTCTCGAGAAATACTTCTGATCTAATAAAACAATTTTTGGTCGAGTTAACATCTGATATGAGTAGTACTGATTATGATATTTTATACGAAATCAGAGCCTTATATACACCATACCTAATCGTTGAACTTCATAAAGGATTATTAGAAGCTGCATCTACTTTGAAAATACCGAAATTCATAAACCAAGCTTTACAATTTACCTCAATTGTTGCTAGTGAAGAAGATAAAATTTATTTATTGTTCCAATCAAGTGGTAGATTAAAAGAGTACTTAAAATTGGTTGCATACACTGCCACATTATAATTATATACATGATATATATCTCAATTAATATTGTTTAGAATGAGAATACATACTTTGCATTATCATGAAAATATAAATAGAGATCCTTCTGGAAGTAATATTGACATTCATTTATCTATACTCTTAAATATAATATATAATGCTACCTATCCAAACTATCCCTGATAATTTTCCAAGTTTCCATATTTTTACTTGCGTATTCCATCATGTATTTAGAATAGTTTTCTAAATTTCTGGAAAGTTCTTGTTCTCTTTCATTATCAAACTTTTTCTTTCTTTTTTCCATTATAATTTTAGTAATTTCATTTAAATCAGATTCAGCTATATCTTCTGACTCTTTCATAGATGTAATATCATTCTTTAACTGTTCTTTTAAAACAACTGGATCAAGTTCATGATAATTTAATGATTCTTTAATGATATTAGCAAATTTACTAAAACGAGTCTTTAGTAGACCACCATAAGTTGATTCATTATTTTGGACTTTTACTGTGTCTCTAATCTCATTCGAAATTCCTTCATAAGGTTTGTTATTTTCATTTTCCTTTGCTTCTAGTTTATTTAATTGTGTCATCTTTGATTCTAATCCTGTTTTAATTAAATTTAATTGTATATATTTCATTTTTCTAAACTGTAACAATTCTTTCATTGATTTTGCATCATATACCAATTCACTGAAGGATTCATCAATATCATAATATAGTAAACTAACTAATTTTTCTAGATGGATAGAAGATTCATCAAATGCATTACTTAAGTAAGTAGTTTGTTCCGCTATTGTCGCCTCTTTGCCCATTTGATTATTCGACAGGTATGCAAATGCCTCACTTAAGTCATTAATGTCATGTTGAACTTTATTTAATGTACTTGTTATTCTTCTATCATGCTTATAAATGCCATTTTTCATCAGTGATTCATATAATTTATTTTCGGTTTCAAAAATCTCAATTGAATCCTTCTTTTCAATGTTTGTATTGGTTGTTTTGTCAGCACTGTCTTTATTTGTTGGATTCAAATTGGATGATAAAGGTATAGGTAAACAGGCATGAATTCTGGTAGTATTAGCTGGATCCAAAGGATTGCATTGAAGTTCTGTACGAGGTAATGACGAAAATGTTGCTGAACTGTTAACAAAATCACTCCAATTTGGCATATTAGGATCAAGAAAATCTGTAACAATTGTAGTTGACATTATTTCTTCATCTTGAAGTAATTTATTTAAAAATCTGGTTAATATCCTTATTCTGTGCCTTATAAATGTCTCTTCTGAGCCTGAAATGGATTCACTAATGTTGGATAAACCCATATCAATAGAATTCGTTCCTTCGGTTGGTAACAACACAGATTTATTTTTATTAGTAATTGATCTACTATATACTTTTAATGTTTGCTTTTCTGGTATTTGTGGTATAATATTGATTGGAAATAATTTAAGAAGTATTGATCTAAAATTTTCAAAATCACTGTACCTTCTATTTACAATATGATCATCATATTTAATAGAATAAGAAATATAACTCCTTCCTTGACCTTCTGAAACTTTTTTCGTATCTGTTATTATTACTTGTTCATTTTTATTTTTATTTGACCTTACGATGTTTAAAGATGATATCACTTCGTCATTATCCTCATTTGTAGTTTGATACTTTGTATTCGGATTAACCATGCTGCTAATTTTATAACTGGATAAATTCTTATTGTTCAATGTAGGATCTTCTTTTGTTGAATGAGTTTCAACTGAACCTTTTTCTGCTTTATTCTCACTGTTATTAATATCTAATGGTTTACTAGCTGTCAATGAATCTGTTTCATCTTCATTCTGTGTGTTATTGTTTATTGCAGATTTTCCAATATTAAGAGAAGAATTGGTATCTGTTATTGTAGTACAGTCTACTTTAACATCATTTATAGTGGTATATATCGAGTTTTCATTATCATTTAAATCAATAGTTTCCATATCTTTTCTTATATCTTCCGTATCAGTATCTCGTATACTGTTTGAGGTATTCATTATGGGTTGTATATATAATTTTTGTTTTCTAAACTTTTTTAATTGAAAAATGTTTTCCTTTTACAATTTTATCCTTAAATGAAGCAATGGTAATTATTAAAAGTTCACCCAACCCCAATGATAATATTAGTAAATTAAATTGCTTTTAATAGTTTAGTTAAATTAAAATGTAAAAACCTATTCTAATTAAAATGTATTCTAGTAATTTTAAGAATATCTTTTATAAAGGTTTCCCTTACTTTTTTTTTAATGAGAAAAATCATTATAATGATTTAACATATAAAATTTCAATTAAACATGCTAACGCCGCGTTCCGTGCGATGGAATAAAAATTTTACATTCTGTTTTAAGCTCATCGAAGTTTTTGATATTAACAGAGAATTGTGTAATTAATTATAATTCATTTATTTAACATTCTTATATTTAAACTATTATAATCTATTATCAATTACTTCAAAACGTTTATATCATATCACTTTTTTGATTTCTTTTTAGTCGATAGTTTTTAATTTTTTGGCTTAGGATATTACTTTTCTTTATTATTGGTGTAAAGCATTATACAAAGTTGAAAACTGAAAATTACTGAATATAATGTCAAACTCTGATGCATTATTATCAAAATATTTAAATAAAGACCAACAAAAACAGTTGATTAAAGAATTAATTGATTCAGATGACTTCGCAAAATTAGCTGACGTTTTCACCGCTTTGGAATCCTCAAATATAATATCAGAAGATGATGAGAGTTTTATTAATCTATATTCCAAGATCGTAGGTTTAATCATTAATGTTTTAATCGATTCATCAATTGATGATGAAAACCAAAAATCAAACCCCAAATTACAAGAATCAGATACGTTATCTATTATCATTACGTTAACCAGCAAAGTTAATGTATTAAAGCATAAAGTTGAACATTGGATTTTAAATCAATTGAAGCAATACATTATTCATTCATACACAAAATTATTTAATGTTGATTATTATGAAAAGTATGTCAAAAATTTAATGACTGATGTAACAGGAGACTCAGATTGTACTCATAGTGCGGTTAGTCTACTTTTACTATTAGAATCCATTCAGTTTACAGAAAATATTTCTGAAGAAAATATCAACAATTCTGATACTAAAGATATCGATACATTGGTTATTTTATTACTTGGTTCTAATATAAGCAATATTTCTTTAGCATCTGAGAAATTATTAAGATGGAGAATGTCAAATATCACAAAACGCTGTATTGAATTAAAAGAATTTGATGAATATACATGGGGCATTATTCAAGATCTTTATAAAGATGGCAAATCTTTGGATTGGAAATTTTATAATGCCTTAACTTTCCAACTTAGATTCTTTAAACGTGGAGAAATATCAGATACACTGGCTATTATGATTAATGAGAATCAGTTTTGGGAAAATATACAATTTGCACTAAATAATGATATCCATGTTTATAGAAAATTAGGCTTATCTGTCCTTCAAATGGTCATAAAGATTATTGCAAATAATATTGAAAAAATTGAATCAAAACAATTCTTCTGGGATTCTTCTAAAAAGAATGAAATCATTGAAAGTTGGAAAAAATTCACAACACTTTATGAAATTATTGCACTAGATACTTCATTGAATCAATTGGAAGCCGCATCTTCCGATGTTATTAATATTTTTAGTAATGAATTTATTTACCCAGGTTGGTCTATGTTATTATTTTCTACTGGTCTAAATGCATCAATGGAAAGTGTTAGAAAATACGTTTTATCATTGGTTTTTCAAATTCAAAATAAAGCAGTTTTTACCACTAATATGAGTATCTTAAAAAACACTATTTTATCATCATTAGGCCAAGCTCAATTCTATGTAACAGACGGAGAAACTTGTAAATATGGTAGCGATGTTTCAAAATTTATCGCTGAGATAATAATGGCTGGTATGGAAAATAGTGCTGATGTTCTTTCAACTGTTTTAGAAATGATAATTGAAAAAAGTAATTCTTTTGATGCTTCAAGAGTATATGTTTCTTACGGTATCTTGTTAGCATTAGAAAGTAACAAAAGTAAGATAATTAACAATAAACACCTTGAACTAATTAGAAAAATTTTAGAATTTGAAGCTGAAGAAGAAGTTGCTGAAAGGACATTGCAAACAATTTATATTAAATATCTATTATACATTGGTAGTGATGTACCTGCAGATATTTGGATTCAAACTTTAGCGAATGAAGTAATTTGCAGAGATAGCTACAAATATGTATCTGGGTTAATCGAGGATTTAAAGGATTTTGCTGTAACTAATTTTGATCCAGAATTGGCGAACTCTATTTTATTATCAAATTTAGGCAATTCTGCCGTTTTTGATGTTTTATCCATTATTTTATTTGATATTAAAGTTCCTCCAACAGCTGATGTTTTGTTAGAAATTTCAATATCTGGAGAATTGATCAATGATTATACAGCACCATTGAATAACTTATTGCTTTCATTAATTAATGAAACATCTAATAATGAAATATATGATTCAGCTAGTGTTATCTGCAACTATACTGGTTTCACTTCAATTACTTGGAATTCTATTTCTCTTAACAACCTATTGGAAAATTTGAGAACAAATTTTTCTGACAAAAAGTTTTTATTTTTTGTATCAGTTTATCAAAAATATATCGAGACGAATATGGAACCGATATTTAAATCCATAGAAGATATTTTAAAATTATATGATATTTTAAAAGATTATTATAAGAGTAAGGGCCAGGAAACTTTTAAGCAAAAAGATGAAGTTTACTCAAGTTTCTTCAAATTAGTGAGATTGGTTTTAAAATCAATTCCAATGGATATCAGCAACGATTGTAATGAATTAGACGAATTAATTGAAATTATGAAATTAAACATCACTAAGGATAATGGTAATTATCTTTCAAATTATTCTATTTCAGAATTGATTAACTATGTGTTACAAACATATTTTAATATGGTGGATTTCGTAACGATTAAAGGTGCATATTTAGAAAGATTATTCGAAATATTAAATATATTATGGGATAATGTTTCCAGTGACAGATTGGTTCTAAAGCAGAGATCCTATCACTTAAATTTGATCAATTCTATTTTTTGCCCTTCAATAATGTTATTAGCCACACTGAAGGGCAATAATTTATCAGTATCTTTAGAAGAAATTGGTCTAGATGTTGTCAAACAGTCATATTCACGCAGAGGTTTCTTACCCTTGCTGTCAAAAAACATATCTGATTTTATGCGTTTATTCTCTAAACAATTTTCAAAAGAAGAAATGGTATATAAATGGATTGGGAAATTGTTATTCAAAGCATTTACATTACAACAAATGAAATTTAATGTTTTCAAAATCAAAAGTACAATGGCAATTTTGTTCGACGAGTTCTTGTCATCTCCTTTAAATAGCTATAGTCATGGGCTATATTACGAAGTCTATGGTTCAAGTGAAGTATCATCAAAGGTGTATTTAATTGATTCTTTACTTGGCTCCCCAACCACTTTTAAGGAAGAGTTAATCTTAACTTTGTTTGAAAACGAATCTACATTACTTCCTGCCAAAAGAACCGATGGTGTCGAAGAAGTTGATAGACTTTTAACATGGCAATTGATTATTGTATGTATCCCAGATTTATCTTCTGCTTATCTAACCGAACTTTCAACTGATCATATTTTAGCCAGTTTATTAAATGAAAGTTCTCCTTTGGTAAGAGTTTATAAGGAATGGTTCTTGAGTTTTGAAATTGTAAGTTCATTCAAAGATAATGGTGATTCTTCTACATGTAACTATTTATTTAAACAATTAGATGATCACAGTAAACCAATATTAGTAGTTAGTGCTGAGAGAATCTTATTTATTGTTCTAAAATACATGGCAGAAAATTCATTGGAACACGAATTATTACTAGAAAAATTCATTGGTGTTCTTATCGCCAATGCGTCTTCTAATAAACCGCTTGTCAGACATTTCTCTAATTCCTTAATGATCAGCTTTTGGCCAGTTTTCAAAGATTTTAAATTTGATAGAACTTTAAAAATAATTTTAAATAATCTATACGACAATGCTAAAAAGACCGAATTAACTGGCCAATACAGAAGTGGTGATGCTAATATTTGGAATTTGAAGTCTGATTTTACTTTAACAAACATATTTGGCGTTCTTTTAAAGAAAATAACTGATCATGATGTTTCCTTCATACCAGCTACTTATTTTGAAAAATATCTAAGTTATAAAGGTTCTATTGAGATTGGAAATGATGAAGAAGGTTCTTGGTTAAAGAAAAGACATACAAATAACAATATTTCACAGACTGATAATATAATGTCAGAAAATAGTCAATTACAAACAAAGAGTGGTGCATGGGAAACTGTTTTAGATATCGATGCCGATAACACTAAAGACAAAATTAAACGTTCAGATTTGATTGTGGTATCTTCTTTGGTGGATAAACCTCCAAATTTAGGAGGTATCTGTAGATTATGTGATGTTCTTGGTGTTGGTTTACTGACTGTGCAAGATTTAAGGGTCAAAAAGCACCCTCAATTTGTTAATGTTGCTGTTACTGCTGATAAATGGATGCCGATGGCTGAAGTTCCTATTGATGGTATTATTGAGTTTATGAAAGAAAAGAAGAGAGAAGGTTATACTTTGATTGGTCTAGAACAAACTGATAAGTCAATTGAATTAAACAATGATTATAAATTCCCAAAAAAATCATTAATTTTATTAGGTACCGAAGCTCATGGTATTCCTGGCTATTTATTGAGTGAATTGGATTTATGTTTAGAAATTCAACAACATGGTGTCATTAGATCAATGAATATCCAAACTGCTACAGCTGTCATTTGTTATTCATACACTGTTCAACATATGTAAACATTAATAAAATAACATATATGTATATACTTTTTATAGAATAGATTTTATAAATGCGATACTATTTTACTCTAATTTCAATATTACTTTCAAATATTTAGTGAATTGATTTATATTTCTTTCAGTACATTTATGTCGTTGACTTTTGTGATGAATGATACCCGATATTAAAATTGGAAAATGAATTGAAAAAAAAATTGGAAAATAAAGCACTATTAAATAAATATCTTATTAGTTTGAATTGTTGAATAATTTATTCAGATTTAATTTAATTTTTATACAAAATGTTAATCTTTAACTAACTTTGTGACTTCTAAAATTGGTAAAATTGATAATTTGTTTAGTAAATAACATAATTGATAAGCTTAACATATTACGATATTGCAATTCAATATTTGATAAAATATCACCGATTGACTTATTGAATTATTATAAAAAATGCTAAAAGATATCAATGATATTTTAAATATTTCTTCTTTAATTGATCAAATAAACAATGAACGTGATTCATTAGCGAACCAATTAAAAGATATTAATACTACAACTGAGTTAGTTGCTCAAGAAAATACTGAAAGAAACAAATTAATAGAAGAAGTTTCAAAAGATATTATTAGCAATTCTGATAGTTTGGAAAATATTAAGAAGTTGAAAACTAAATATGGTGATTTAAAAATTTTACAAGAATTAGAAAATGATTTTTTATTAAAAAATAAAATAGATTCTTCTTTAAAAGAATTAGAAGAATTAGAAAGAGACATAACAAATTTGACAAATGAATCCTCAAATTCTATTACTTATGAGACTGTTAAAAAAATTAGTGACCAATTAAAATATTATATTATAGAATATTCCACATATGATTCAAAGATCAATTCTTATATAAATTCCATTGTCAGTAAATTTAATGATGTTTTTTTAAGCAATTATATTTCTTTGTTGGCTGAAGATTTTGAAAAACAATTATTAGAAAAGAAATGGGATAAAATTGATTATGTTTTAAATATTAATGATGATGTTTTAAAATTAAGAGCACAATCCACAAAATTGTATCAATTTTCTCAATGCTTAGTTGACACTGAGGAAAATAAAGGCCAGAATTTAGAAAATACAAAGCATAGTAACTTCAAATGCATAGCCAATAACTTTAAAATTAGATTTATGTATCATTTCCATGAAACTAAATTAGGTAATAAGAAATTTAAATTACAAATTTATTTCCAATTTTTGAATTCATATTTATCTGAAAATTTATACAAATGCATTAATATTTTCCATGATCCAAAAAATGGAATCTCAGAATCCTTAGTACATGAACAATTTATTAATCATATTTTAGAACCAGTTAGAAATAAAATTAAATTTATATTAATGAATAAAAAGAATGAAAATGATATTAAGACTTTATTGATTTTAATAACTGAAATTCTTACCACGGACAAGAACTTGACAAAGTCATTTCAATATCAAGGTAATTCTTTAATTTCTTTAATACCATCTGAAATTTGGGATCTCTGGATTAATTATCAAATCGAAGTTTCCACAAAACAAATTGATTCCCTTTTTAATGTCGAGAATACCAAAACTAATGGTAGTAGAAATCAATTGATCACTGCCGCCAATGATTTCATTACTTTATTCAAAAAAATATTTGATAATTTAGAACCATTTTTTGAATTATCTCTTATTTCAGTTCATGAGGAGTATAAATTAACATTATTCACTAAGATATTCTTAAATTTAATTAATAAATTTTTAAACTTTATTTTAGAGATTAATATTTTAGATGATGGTAATAAACATTCTAAAGAAGAAGAATTAGTTCAAACATTAACAAAATTAGAAAATTTATCAATAGTTTATAATAAAATTATTGAATACTCAAATAATTTAGTTTTCATTAAACTTACTGATTTAGTAAATGATAAAAATGATACTAATGCAGAAAAGATAAATTCAATTTTTGAAAACAGTATAAATGAATATGAAAATAATATTTATTATGATGTTAAAAATTCAATCATTAGAAGAATTAAAAATTTATTAAAAGAATCATTATTAAAATATTTTAAATTATCATCTGGTGCTTGGAGTAGCAATCTTTCAAATAATGATTCTGAAAACATCACATTGAGTAATGAATTAGTGAATACAGTTAAATTTATAACAAATATAAACTCGCAATTAACAAATTTAGAGATTGATGAAAGTATAAAATTATCTATTGAAAACGGATTAATAAATTCAATTGTTGAATATTTTACGGAAAGTATATTAAAATTAAATGTATTCAATAAAGAAGGTCTATTACAGTTTAAATACGATTATACATCCTTGGTATCACATTTAGATATTATTAATGATGATGAAAAATCGAATTTCAATCATTTAATTTTATTAGAGTCATTAAAAATATTAAATCTAAAATATGATACCAATGCACATGAATTCATTTTAAAAGAATATATTAAAGAACAAAAATTCGAAGATTTAAAAGAATATTTATCGATCAAGACAATGAATGATTTAGAAATTCAAGAAGCACTATTCAGAATTGCTTATGGTAATATTATATAGTTATATTTTTGTTTATGATATAGTAATGAATGCATTTACTTTTTTTTTTTTGGAACATAATTTTAGAATTAACCTAATGTAACCTGGACTACCAATTAAAGGTTGTATTTATAAACTATAAATGAATATTTTTCTTTCAAGCTCATAAATATTTAAAATTACATTAGAACATATATATCTATTTAAAAGAACCTCGCAAGTTCATTGCATCTTACTCATCTCTTGTCGTTTCTTTTCCTTTTATATCCAACTTACACAAGCTTATGATTTTTTATTTTACCATCATTAATTCGCGACCCTTAGACGTTTTCTGAAGGATATTTTTCGAATCAGAAACATTAAAATTTCCTAAAATGGTATGAGTTCTTAATTATCATTTTTTTAAAAAATCAAAAAATAAATTAATTTTTCTTTTTATAAGAAGGCATTTAAATAGTGAAGGTAAGATAACAATATATATAATTAAATTTGTTATAAAATATTGAAAGAGTATATTTATTTATCTTAAATATAAAAAAATATTAAGATATAACAAACTAGTCATAAACTGATTTGTTATAATCATATATATTTTTCATATAAAAAATTACAATAAAGATTGCATAGTGGGCAAGATAATAAAAATACTAATTTTGGTAAGATTTTTTGCCATCAAAAATTTCGAATTTAATAAGTATATTTTAAAATAAATTTTTTGTTAAAAAGTGTTATCAGACGATAATTATTTGATATATTTAAAATATATAATATCTATCGCTTGTTTTTAGAAGCACTATTCTGTTCTTAGTGTTTTAGTCCCTTTTTTTTTTTTATTGAAAGCAAAGGTATTGGAAGCAAAGGTATTGGAAGCAAAGGTATTGGAAGCAAAGGTATTGAATTAATAAGAAATAATGGTGATGCAAAATAATGAAAATATGAAGTCATTAAATAATAATAAAAATAAAGGTAACAGTAATTATGGTAATGGTAATTATGGTTATGGTAATGATGATGAACTTGGCGGTGATATAATAATATATTCTTTTTTCATTATGTTAGTATCGTATTTGATTTTAACTGGTATACTTTTAGCTGTGAGATATGTTTTTTTAAGGTTTCATAGATCAACTGATAGACTATCGTTATATCCAAATATAAGCCAATTTGACTTTGACGTAGAAAGAGATTTAAATAATAATTCTACTGGTAGAAATTTAAGACCTCATTCAAATTTTTATAATATAGATAATAATAACAGTTCCGATAGAAGAGATAGAGATGGTAAGAAAAGAAGTAAATATAGTGTAAAAGAAATGAATAGAAGATGGCCCAATGTGTTGTTTAATGAACATGATGATGATATTATAATGAAAACTAATAATTTGCCAGTTGAAGAACAATTTTATTTTAGACAAGGTGAAGAATATATTAAATCCAATCCTCCTTTAATTATACCCTATAATCACAATTATGATTCAACAGGTATTGATGATGCAGAAGATCCAATTATTAATGAACAAACTAAAAATTTTATTAATGAAGAAGGGGCTGGCGCATGGCATTTCACTCCTGATATGAATCTCCCCAATGACACTGTATTGATTGCTAATAAAACTGAAATTGAATTTTTAAATTATAATTTTGATGCATCTGTACAAACAAATTTACCAATACCACGTTTGAATAGAGTTTATTATTGGGAATATAAAATATATGAAATCAATAACTCTAATGAAGAAAACAATTTTGAATTAAGAGATGATGAAACTATATCTTTTGGTTTAGCCACATCCCCATATCCATATTTCAGATTACCTGGTAGACACCACCATTCAATCGCATATGATTCTACTGGTTCAAGAAGATTTAATAATCCATTTGAAGTAGAACCAGAATTAAAGAATTTATTTCCTAAATGTCAAAGGGGAGATGTTATAGGTATTGGTTATAGAACTAATAGTGGTACTGTTTTTTTCACTAGAAATGGTAAGAAATTAAATGAAAAAGATGTAGGTGGTCATATTAAAGGTTGGAAATTCAAATACTTATATCCAATTGTAGGTTCTAATGTTCCTTGTAAAATTCATGTTAATTTAGGTACTAGTGGTTTTGTATTTATTGAAGCAAATGTTAAGAAGTGGGGATTTGCTAAAGCATATGGTATAAAATTACCACCACCATCTTACAATAATTACGGTGAAGATACATTATTAGAAGGATGTGAAGATGATAGAGATCAATCACGGTTTAGAGATGAAAGTGATGATAGCGATTATGATGATGAACCTATGATTCAAAATGATATATTAGATGAAAATGGTGACTTATTGCCACCTCCTCCAAGTTTCGAATATAGTGTATCACCAAATCATGAATCCTTTATTAATGGTGAACCAATAACTCTTGATACCTTCACAACACAACCACCTGAATATTCAGACCGTAATGAAAATAGTGCTTTAATAGATGATGATGCAATGGATCAAAGTTATAGAGAAAATGAAGAATATGATAATGACGAAGAAGAAGAAGAAGAAGAAGAAGAAGAAGAAGAAGAAGAAGAAGAAGAAGAAGAAGAAGATTTAAGAGAATACAATAATGATATGGATGAATATATAAATTAAAATAAAGACCATAAAAAATTGTCATATTAAAAATAACCATTATTTTTATTTTTATTTTTATTTTTAAATAAATTATACATAAATTATTTAATAAAATTAACTGCATGCAATACATAAAACTTTATCTGTGAACTATGTGATATTTTTTTTTAAATCCTATTTACTTTATGTATATAAAACAAATGTACATTTATATTTTATTATAAATTACAAATAAAAATTTGATAATTAAAATCACTTCATAATATGTATTAATTAAATGTTATGATGACTCTTGAAGTGTATTTTAAATGGAGGATATGGTTAATTATTTAAAAGAAAAATATCAATAAAAAAAGTATATTAATTTTCTTTGTAAATGATTATAACCATCTATTAATTACATTGTTGTCGTGTGCATTTGAATTATTATTAAAATTCATATTCATTTGCATCTCTGATGTTGATCTAAAAAAATCAGGTGTATTCATTAGCATACTATTATTGCTAGTATTGTTATTAGTTAAATTATTATTTGCGAAGTCATACGGTTGTTGTTGTTGTTGAATATTTGAATGTGATAATTGTGGTTGTTGTAAAGTTAAGCCTAATTGATTATCATTTAATTCAGGCATTGCTGAATTTGGATCTATCATTGTTTGGTAGTTATTTAAATCTTGTTGATTATTCCCTAGAATATTTGAAGTTTCATTATTATCGAAAATAAATGGTTGATTTCTTGGATTCAAATATGATGATTGATATGGTTGCTGTGGAGGTGATTGTAAATATTGTAATTGATTTGTTGATTGTGGTGGTTGATTATACACATTTAATGGTATTTGATTTCTTGAAATTACATTTGTTTGTTGTGGTTGTGGTTGTGGTTGTTGTTGTTGTAAATATTGTTTTCTTTGAGGTGGCTGTTGTTGTTGAGTTGGGTATAATAAATGCTGTTGTTGTTGTTGTTGTTGTTGTTGTTGTTGTTGCTGTTGCTGTTGCTGTTGCTGTTGTTGTTGATTTATATTAACATTGGTACAGTTATAATCAAGGATTAATGAATTTATAAATCTTAAAGAATCTTGTAAACCTTTTAGAACGTGCGGTACACTAGACCCACCAACAAATGCATCACTAACTTGTCTACCTTCAGAAAAATCTTCACAAATTGACCATTGGTTTGAATTTAAATTATCTTGATTTTGTTGTTCTAAGAAAAATACTGCGAAATTTGGTGATCTTGATAAATTAATTTTCAATTCGCCTAATGATAAATCATTTTTATTTGTTGACGAATTATTTAATTTTTTATTTGTTATAATATCATCTGATTCTATCACTAAAGAGCAATTTGTAATTGTATTAATTGGATAAAAAATTCTAAATAAAATTTTAGTATTATTTGCAATTGCACTGAAGAAATAATTAATTTCATAATTTTTTTTCGAAATTAATACAACTAAATCGGTCTTGTCAGACATTAAATTATTAATTGAGATTGGTGATAAATTTGTTAAATTTGTAATTGAAGATAAATTCAATTCATTTGGGTTTTTATTTTTCAATGAACCGCTTTTCATTCTATTCCAACTTCCTACTGTAATTGAACAAATATCGATAAAATAATAATTATTATTAGAAGTTAGAGGTATATTATCGAAAGTCAATTGTAAACTTCTGTTTGATTGTCCGACCGAATTACTTTTATTTGTATTGTTTGGTTTATTTTTATATTTTTTTTCATCATCACCAGATTTATCATCTTTTCTCATTTTAGCCCTTCTATTTTGAAACCAAATTCTGATTTTTTTTTCAGATAAACCAGTCAAATCAGATAAAATTTTTCTTCTCTTGGAAGAAGGATTTGTATTTTTCAAAAATTCAGATTTCAATACATCTAATGCTTCACCTCTTGCTCTTGTTCTCTTACTTTTAGTATCTTGTTGATAACCCAACTTTTGACCAGTCATATAATATTGATAGTCATTCATCGTTAAGAGGGGGGGGGTGGGGTGTGTGTGTGTATGGGTAGTATAGAGTACAGTAGTAGAGTAGAGTATAGTAAGAACAATAAATAAATCTATATAAATATATAAACAACAAAATAAAATAAACGAAAACAAACGATAAAACAAAATGATCAACCTTTTAAACAGAGAAAAAGTTTATTCTTTTTTTTTATGGTTGTTTATTATAATTATTTATTTTGCCTCTTTCTGTTTTTTTTTGGCCAACCATAAAAAAAACAACAATGAGAATGAAAAACAAACAAATTTTTCTATGAAACACATACTAACACACATAATAAGACAATCTAAAAAAAGAAAAAATAAACAAGGAATGACCAGAGTGAAGTGAACATCCCATAGCATAACATAATATAAACAAGTTCCAAAAACAAAATAATTCTTCATTGATTGAAATTTCACACAGTTAAGCAAACCATTGTAACATTTACTCTCTTAACTATGTAACAAGATGATTTTTAACGAACAAAATACACTATCAAAAATACAACAATGAAGTAATAAATTTTGAAAAAAAAAATAAACAAATCAATTTACATTTGCGTTGTTGTGATGTGATGTGATGTGTTGTTGTAAAGAATTCAATTGTGGTCACATGTGCTTCTGTGTTAGTCATGTGACTGATATATTTCAAGATTGAATAATTTTATTTTGTTTTATATTTTTACTTAAATGGCATATTATTTAAACATTTTTTAAAAATTATTGATGAGTTCTTAATTTGTTTTAATTAAATATTTTTATTTTTGTGTCAATTTAAGATTTTAAGAAATAAATTAAGTTATAATGTTAGGTTCATACAAATCAAGAAACGTTTGTTTTGAATGTAATAAAAGAAAAATTAAATGTGATAGATTAATACCTTGTAGGAATTGTATTAAAAAAAATATTCAACATAAGTGTATTGAGTTTAATAATACTAGTACTAGTACTTGTACTAGTACTAGTATTATTGATTATAAATTAAATATTTTTTATTTAAATTATGAATTTATTGTAATTGAAAATTTATTTAAATTTAATCATTATTCTTATAATTCAAATGATTTTTTAAATTATTTTAATATTGAAATTTGTTATAAATTATTAGATTATTCAATTACAAATTTAGGTTGTTTATTTATCACTGTTATTAATGATTTAACTGAATTATATGATTTATTACCAAATTTATTATCAAATACTTTTACTAATAATACAAATAATAAATTTTTATTGATTTGGTCATTAATTACTTTATCAATTTATTATATTGATGATAATGATTTTAATACAATATTTAAAATTGAAAATTTAAATAAATTAAATAAATTAAATAAATTAAATTTATTTAATAATTTAATTTGTTTTATTATTAATTCAATTATTGATTTTGATTTTTTTTTCTTACAAATTATTATCATTTTATCAAATACAAATTTTTTATTTAATAATTTGAAGGTTTTTAATAAATTTTTTTTATTATCAATTAATTTAATTAATATATTGAAAAAAAATTTAATTAATAAAAAAAATTCATTAATTAATAATTTAATTCATTTAATAATTAATAAAATTTATTATAAATTTGCATTCATCGATTATTTACAATCAAATTCAAAACGTTTTTATAATATTCATGATTCAATTAATAATGAAATTATTAATATTAATGAATTAAAAGATAATGAAAATAATTTAATGGATCCTTTACAAGATGATCAATCTTTTGATTTATTATTATGGAAAATTATTTCAATCGATAAAGATTTATCATTTTTTAATGGTTTGAAAAAACCAAATTTAAAATCATTTGAAATTATTAATAAAAATATTAATAATTTAAATTTAATTTTAAATAATTATTTAAAATTAAATTTAATTAATACAAAGGATTCAATTAATACAAAGGATTCAATTAATACAAAATTTGAAAAATTTTATTTAAAATTTTTAATTAATTTAATTTATTGGAATTTTTATAAATTAAATTATATTTTTTTCAATAATTCAATTGATAAAATTGTTTATTATACAAAAGTTTTAATTAAATTAATAATTAAAAATCATCAAAAAAATTTAAATTATTTTAATAAATTACCAATTATATTATATTCATTAACAAAAATTATTTCGTTTATAAAATTTCAAAATTTTGTATCAATAATTAATAATAAATCAATTGAAGATAATGGAAAAAACTATACACATTTCAATGAACTTTCATTAGATTTAAATGAATTAATAATGTCTTTACCTTCATCATTAAATCCACAATTAAATAAAATTATTTTATTTATACAAAAATTCGATAAATTGATTGAATTAACTCAAACAATTAAATTAATTGATTTAAATGATATTTTAAAACATCCATCAATGCTTATTTTACAGAGAGATATTTATAATATTAACACATTAACAAATGATTTACCAAATTTAATTGATTCAATTAATTTAAATTCATTAAATAACGATTTAATGAAAAATTATGATGATGATGAAGATGAAGATATCAATTCTTTAGAAAATCAAACTGAATCAATAAAATTAATCGTTCAAGAATTTGAATCAAAATATAATATTATAAATATTATGAATTCAGAATGAAAAAAAAAAAAACGATATATATATAAATTCATATACACTTGCATACATTATAGCATAAATAAATTATACTCATTTAGCATCTTTCAAATACTCTATATAAACCAGGTAAATTAGCTATTTCCACAACATCTTTTAATAAAGTCTCTGGCGCTAAAAATCTTCTCTTTATACATGGAAATATTACATTCTCTAACACTTCAGCTAATTCTTGTTTCTTTTCGATGTTTTGAATTACTTCAGCACTAACGTCACCATCATCAACAACAGTCTCAACATGTTCATCAATAATCTCAGGTGTATATAATAATGCAATTTGTTTAAGAATACCATTTAAACATTCATCTTCATCGTTCCAATTGATTTTAGTACCAAGTCTATAAAGGAAAAAAGGAAGTTTAGCAAGTGGAGGAGTATAATTTTTTAATAATAATGGTAATGAACATATTTTTGCCTTTGTATAATCTTCTTGGTCCTCACCAATAATTTTAATCTTAATCGCAAAATATTCTTCTAACATTTCATTCATTGTAATAAATTGTTTTATAATTTCTTTGATAGACTCATCATTATCTTTTAAAAAATCAAAAGATTTCAATAGTTCAAATATCATTAAATTTTCTTCTTCATCCGATTCAAGATTTATAACACCAAAATTGGCAAAATCTGTTAATCCAATCTGATAAAATAATTCATAACAAACAGCACCATAATCGATTAAAAATAATTTTAAATCATATTGTATGGATGATAATCTTCTCTTCGAATCAACAAGACCTACATATGTTAAATTAGCAAAAACATTAGTTAACTCACCATGTGTAGAATTTTCAACCATCTCTTTAAGTAATTTGATACTAGATAAGTTTACTTCAGTTGTTGGTTTATCAATGATCTCGTATTCATTATAAACAACAGAAACAGCTGGTGGTTCAACTGTTTCCAAACCAACTTCGTTCCTCGATGAATCTAATTCATTAGCGTCATTTAATTGGCCATTATCATTTTCTTCAACAGAAGATGCTTCGTTCATACCTCCAACAGTATCAATTGTTTCATTGTCCTTAGTACTTCCATCTAATATCATCATATTTTCATTATCATAATTTGTATCTAAACTTTCAGCACTTAAACCAGATTTTAATTGTTTTGTAGATTTAGAATTACTAATTTCAGATACATAAGTTTCTGTGTCAGCACTATCATCATTTTCAAATTGAGTCAAATCAAGGTTTGCAATATCAACAGTTTTACGTTTCAATGTAGAATTATTTGCTTGTGATGAACCAACAGGCTCATTTTTATCTTGAACTTTTAAAAATGGAGTGATTTTAGTTTGATTAGCATCTGTCCTCACTAATTTGTGTTCGTAAACTTTTTTGTTTATTATAGTTTTAGGAACAGTATTCTGTGATGATACTTCATTTGATTTATATTTTGTTGAGATTAAATCAATCGATTGTTTATTTATTAAAGTACCAGCTTTAAATGTTTTAGAAGTATTCAAAGAATTTAATTTTTCATTTATCTTCAATGAAATTTCCTCTATTATTTCATCTTGATTCAAAAATCTAACTTCCCTTTTAGTTGGATGTACATTTACATCTAATGATTCTGGTTTAATTGACAAACTTAAATATATAAAAGGTTTAGAACCTTTCGGTAGATAATTTGAATAAACTTGATGTAATGATCTTCTCAATGGATCACAGCTTACCAATCTGTGATTAATGAAAAAAACTGGAGTTACAGATTTTTTCATTGTGAAATTCAAATCGCTAATTTCACCTTTAACTGATTGTAAATCTAATTTCATATTATCTTCCATTGAAAATTCTTCTATATTAGAAGATATGTTTTTACCAAAAACGATTCTTATTCTATCTTTTATCTTAGTTTGCTGTCTAATACTTAAAGTGAAAATAGAATCACCAATTTTTTTACATGAGAAGCCAATAGCATCAGCGTGCACTGCATACCTACCCATTACATCGACTATTTTCGAATATTCTTCATTTGCTGATCTTAAAGATCTCAATCTTGATGGTATATTATAAAATAAATCCTCAACAAGTATAACTGTACCATCTCTACCGGCCGTAGGCTGTGGTTCACCTATCATTTTACCTTCAGAGTAAGATACTTTCCATGCACAAGTTTCATTTTTAGTTTTCGTGGTGACAGTGACTCTAGCGATATGGGATATACTTGCCAAAGCTTCACCACGGAAACCATAGGTTTCGATATTCCGTAGATCATCGAATTTATTTAATTTAGAGGTTGTAAAACGTTGACATAGTATAGGTAGGTCTTCTTTGTCTATTCCTGACCCATCATCTGTTATTTGTAATATTTTAATACCACCATCCTTGGTTATTACATCAATGTTTTTAGAACCAGCATCGATAGAATTTTCCATCATTTCTTTTAAAGCATTTACAGGTGAAATAATAATCTCCCCAGCTGCGATTTTGTTAACAACAGCTTCATCTAAAGCTTTGATTTTGCCTCCCATAGCGTTTTATGTTAACTTGATTAATAATTGAAAGTTAAATGTGTTATATGTTGAGTTCATTCTTATAACATTCAAATATCAACTTATATAAAATTTTCAGTAGTAATCATTTTAAAAGTAGCCTTTTTAAGTCAAATTTTTTTTATTTACACTAGCGGCTAATTTTAAAACGCCAAAATAATTTTTCAATGTCTTCGTATTGCTTCATTTTTTACAATAATTGAATTCCCTGAACAACACACATACCATAAAAGTAAAATTGTAATTAGCAAAATAATTGAATAAGAAGAATAAAAGATCAATTGAATAATTCATTGATATTATTTTTTAATATGCATATTTTATTTACAAGTGTTATATAATTATTTACTGTATTGTTTCTTCCATCCTGGAGGTGACATTATCTCAGATAAAGGCCACTTTCTGATGGGTGAAACTTCTAAATCTGTAGTCAATCCTTCTGTCTCGTATAATTCTATGCCAGCCCATCCGATCATAACTGCATTATCTGAACATAAGTTAATATCTGGGTAATATATACTTTCAAATCTATTATTGAAGTTTTTATCCAATAAATATCTTAACCTCTTATTTGCACTTACACCGCCAGAACAAACAAAACTCTTCACATCTTTTAATTTTTCTTGGTTCAGTTCAATAACCCTTTTTGTTTGAGTAATAATATGTGATAAATTTGATTCTTGGATTTGAAAAGCCAATGATCGTTTTTCTTCTTCAGAGAATGACTCTAATGGAAATTTATTCAAATGCGTCTTCACTGCCGTAATGAAAGGTGCAAATGAAAATGCTTGGGAATCAATTCTTTTCGGTTTATTTCTAAGCGGATTTGGTAGTATCATGTTATTCTTCTCATCAATATCAATCACATCTGTAGGTGTTTTTGAATTATCTATAAAAATTTCCATTTCTTTTGCAATCATATTGCCTTTAATTCCAATTTCTCTTCCACATTTATCTAATGAGTCACCAACAGCAATATCTAATGAATCACATAGAATCTCGTGTTCAGTGAGACTTTTTGAATAGACTAGGGTTGTATGTCCTCCACTAGCAAGTAAACTTAAAGAAGGAAATGACATATTTTCTCCATTGCTTTGCATTCTCGGTATAAGTAAATGACCCAACATATGGTGAACACCTATAAATGGGACATCCCATGCAACACTTAATCCTTTAGCAAAGTCTAATCCACCAGAAAGTGACCCTGGCATTCCTGGGCCTCTTGTAACACATACCAAATCTATTTTTATATTATCGATATATTTCAGGGCTTGCCTAGTCAAGTTTCCTATCTTTAATTGATGATGTAAATGCGCTTTTGTTGGAATAATACCACCTACTTCTGAACTGTTCAATGTATCCTTTAAGTTACAGATCAAGTTTGGTGGTTTTTCTTTTGAGTATCTATCTAGTATTGAAACACAAGTATCATCACAGGATGTTTCGATTGCTAGTACGTTATATGTTCTTTTTGAGATAAAAAATTTATAAAGAGATGTTGATATCTTTGCAGCTGGTTTATATAATGCCAACATGGTAAAGTTCATTCAGACTTTTTTTTATTCAAAGTTCTTGGATATGTCAAGTTAAAAATTTTTATAAGATCACGATTTATGACTAAATGCAATTACAGTCAGTGAACTTGATTATTCCCTAATTAATAACTTCGCTTTACTGCGAAATATAATTGATTTGCTTTATGTTGTGATTTTAAATTAATTAGTCAATGTTGTATTATAATATAAACATTTGTATTGAGATCCTAATAATTATACAAAATGAAACTGTAGTTCTTAAAAATGTATTTCTTGTTTCGCCATTAATTTCTTTTCCAATTAGTGTTATTAATACTAATTTGCCTTTATTTTTTCACAGAAGAGAGCTTGAAGAATTATAGAGGGAAAAAGATGGAAATAAGAAAAAAAATTGGAAAAAGAAAAATAGAAATCAAATAATTTAATAGATATAGAATGATTTTATTTATTATAAAAGAATTAATTGAAATCAAATTCGTTGAAAATCATTAATTATTAATATTCTATAGTAATTGATAGCTTTAAAATACCAATTGACTTAACGGGGTTAATATATTGTCGTATCAATTAGTTTTACTTTTTATAAGCAAATAAAGTTTAAAGAAGTTACTGGCATTATAAAAACGATACCTGAAATTACGAAACAATTATAGTATAAAAGTTTATTGTGTTCGTTAAGAAATATTATTCAGTTTAAAAATACAATTTGAAATATATTTAGAAAATATAATTATTTTGGCTTCATCAATTGATTGTTTATATAAATAAAGAAAACTTCATTTTTTTTTCATTTTTATTAAGATTCAGTTAATCTTAATTTTGGCATAATTTGACTTTATAACATTTTTATCTATAATACTAAATTGATCCAATCTGTTTTTATAAAGTATTCATAATACTCTCTTATAACAAAACATCAAATCAATGAAATGATACAATTTAATATACCATTTAACATTTCGTTTCATTCTTTACCGCCTTATCCTGAATATCAAGATTCAACTAATCATACTAATAACAGTCAACCCGAAAAGCACAATTCAAATGATAATGATATACCAATAAATGACGATAAGGATAATATTTCAGAAACTCATGAACGTCCATTGATCCAGAATATATTAGCTGGTGGTTTAGGTGGTGCAATTGGTGATTCTGTAATGCATTCTTTAGATACTGTGAAAACTAGACAACAAGGAGCTCCATTTATTCTTAAATATAGAAATATGCTAAGTGCTTATAGAACCATGATTATAGAGGAAGGTATTGCTAGAGGTTTATATGGTGGTTATAGTGCAGCAATGTTGGGGTCTTTCCCAAGCGCTGCAATCTTTTTTGGTACATATGAATATTCAAAGAGGAAAATGATAAACGAATATAAAATTAATGAGACAACTGCATACTTATTATCTGGGTTTTTAGGTGATTTAGTCTCAAGTTTTGTATATGTTCCATCTGAAGTTTTAAAGACAAGATTACAACTACAAGGTTGTCATAATAATATGCATTTTGATTCTGGTTATAATTATAAGAACTTAAGAGATGCAATTAAAACCATCGTAAGAGTTGAAGGTTATTCGACACTATTTTTTGGTTATAAAGCTACGTTGGCAAGAGATTTACCTTTTAGCGCATTACAATTTGCTTTTTATGAAGAGTTTAGAAAATTAGCATATAAACTTGAAAGCAAACAATTCAATAACCATAATATTCTGCAACAAGAAGATCTATCAATCACTAGTGAAATAATAACAGGTGCTAGTGCTGGTGGTTTAGCTGGTATTATAACGACACCGCTTGACGTATTTAAAACAAGAATTCAAACACAACAATCTCCTTTAAGTGTTACAAATTCAAAATATCCAAATCGTACGAATAATAGACAAACGACATTAACAAATAGTATTTTCAAGAACCTTAAAATTATATACAAAACAGAAGGTTTAGCAGGTTACTTTAGTGGTGTCGGACCTAGATTCATCTGGACAAGTATACAAAGTAGTATCTGTTTATTATTATATCAAATGTTATTAAGAACATTAAACAAGACTATTTATCCAAAAGAGAAATTGGGTTAGCTATTACAATACCCTGAAATTCAAACGATTTCATAAAAACAAAATCATTTATTAATTAAAAATCATCATTTTCAATCTTTTTATCACACCTGTAAATATGTCAGCTTTTTTGCTACTCACATTTTTTTTTATTTATTCCATTCAATATATGTTATGTTACAATAACATCATCCAATAAATAAAAAAAATTAATTACTGAAAAGGGATTGAAAATATTGTATATAGTGCATAGAATAAGATTTAATTATATAAATAATTTTAGATAACAACAATTCAATAGATTCATAAGATTTTGACAAAATTTTAATTGAATATTAATAATATATGAATCAATCAATTGTTGATACAATTACAATTACATTCTCATTATTACTAAAAAGCTACAATTAAATAATCCAACAATTACTTATATTTTATGTAATCTTATTCAATTTTTCAGTTTCTTTATACGAAATTTTAATATAATTTTCATTATTTACATATTGTTGAGAGAAAATAATCAAATTTACTGTAATATCGGACATTTAATATTTTAGCGAAAAGGGTAGAACATGAAATAATAATATAAATATGGTATTGTTAATATATAAGTTGATGATTTTATTATTTTGATTTTCTCTGTAATAATGTTTTTTATAATTTTAGTTTATCTATGTAATTTATATATAATAAAATAACATATATCCAATAAACAGAATTTAAGAGAATATCCCAAGCTATTTGATTATTTATTATCCTTTTTTTAGTAAAATTTGGGAAACAAATTCAAATCAGTAAAAGTTAAAAGTCACAAAAAATTAAAATAAATTAATATATTAGGAATTAGTAATGCAATACGTTGGACGAGCCATTGGCGCGGTTTCCAAGAATTGGTCATCTATTAATCCAGCGACTCTATCCGGTGCCATAGATATTATTGTTGTTGAGCATCCAGATGGAACTTTAGCATGTTCTCCTTTTCATGTTAGATTTGGTAAATTTAGAATTTTAAAACCTTCTCAGAAAAAAGTACAAGTTATTGTTAATGGACAAACTACAAATATACCTATGAAACTAGGTGACACTGGTGAAGCATATTTTGTTTTCAGCACTAATTCTGATATTAATGATATACCTGTAGATCTATTATCATCCCCCGTTATAAGTGCAACTAGTAGTCCGCCACATTCACCAAGTTCTTTTAATAATGATAATAATGACCATGAACCACAGTTAGTTGATAAAAATGGTGTTAAAATATTATTAGAAGAACCAGACTTTTTGGATATTAACATGACCACTTCAAATTCTAAATCTGATTCAGAATCTGGAAATAATGAATCCCAAATACCCATTCCAACTTCCCCAAAAATTGTAAATATTAATAAAAGATTAACAGATATAAATATACCAAGCAAAATTGATTATAATGGTGATTTAGTTCTGGACATTGAAGGTTATAAACCAGATGATGAAAAAATGCATGATACAGATGAAAAATTGAAGAAACTATTACAAGAAGAATTAGGTGACTCTTATATGTTGTCGAATATTATGTCAGAAGATAAAAATGGTAACTTAAGAATATTAAACCCAACTGATACCGTTGGTTCAACTTCACCATCTACGACTTCAGTATCAGATTTTAACTCTAATGGTTCTTTTACTAGTCCTTCCTCTGTGTCTCCAAGCACAGAAGAATACACATCAGATACAGATATAAATACAAATACGATAAATAGTTCAACAAATGAGAATGACACTGTCAACAAAGAAAAATTATCAAGGGCTGATAATGATGAAGATGAACATTACATTAGAACAATCAGATTGACAAGTGATCAGTTAAAATGTTTAAATTTAAGATATGGTGAAAATGAGTTAGAATTTTCTGTAGATAAAGGAAAAGCTATTGTTAGATCAAAATTATTTGTATGGAGGTGGGATGTTCCTATTGTTATCAGTGATATTGATGGTACTATAACAAAATCAGATGCATTAGGTCATGTTATGACCATGATTGGTAAAGATTGGACCCATATTGGTGTGGCCAAATTATTTTCTGAAATATCTAGAAATGGTTATAATATAATGTATTTAACAGCTAGAAGTTCCGGTCAATCTGACTCTACTAGAAGTTATTTAGAATCAGTTGAACAAAATGGTTATAAATTACCTAATGGTCCTGTTATTTTATCACCAGATAGGACCATGGCAGCATTAAGAAGAGAAGTTATTTTGAAGAAACCCGAATTATTTAAAATTGCATGTTTGAATGATATTAGATCAATTTATGTTGATAAATACGAAGATTTTCATTCAAATATAAAACATAATGACAATGACGATATAAATAAAAGTAACAAACTTGAAGATGATTTTAAACCTACCCCTTTTGTTGCAGGTTTTGGTAATAGAATTACAGATGCATTATCATATAGAACAGTTGGTATTCCAAGTTCTCGTATTTTCACAATTAACCCTGAAGGTGAAGTTCATATGGAATTATTAGAATTAGCAGGCTATAAAAGTTCGTACATGGACATCAATGAATTAGTTGATCAATTTTTTCCACCTATTAAAATTAATGATTTCGATGCTAGAAGTGTTTCATCGTTACAATTTGGATCCCCTATTCATCTATCGCTAGATAATGATGTATATAAAAATGGTACAATTGGAGGAAACACAACCGTGAATAATAATAAAAACAACACTGATCAAACAGGGAATAATAACTATAACACAAGTTTTAATTTTGACAATATTGCAGATGCCAGTTTTACAAGTTCCAGTAACATTGATACAACGAAATATTTCCGTAATAATCAATATGGTGATAAATATAATGATGTTAATTTTTGGAGAGAACCGCTACCTAATTTAGATGATTTATCTGATATCAGTGGAGAATCTGATAACGATTTAAATCCCAATAATCAAAAAAATGAAATCATATTAAAAAAGACTGATAAAAAAAGCAATCGTTCATTAAAAGTTAATAAGAGTGTATCTATAAAGAAGAACGGTACAGATGATATTACGATTGAAACTAAAGATAACAAAATAAATCAAAATAAATCATCAACAACACCAACACCAACACCAACAACTCCGCCAAAAAATAACAAAAAAATTTATCATGAGAAGAGTCCTGCTGATAAAATGAAAGAAGAGATAGGTAATCAAATATATATAGAATTAGGATCATCATTTTCCTCTCCTAGAATGTCGTCACCAATTAATGATTTTCAAACAGATTTTTCTAATGAATTTAAAAAATATAATTTAGAACAAGAAAAGAATGAAAAAAATAATCCATATTTGAATTATCATGAATCAAAAGATAAAGACAACGTGAGTATATCATCAAGTATGAATATGGATAAATTAACATTACATTCACAAAGAAATATTACACCAATTGCAAGTGTTTCAAAAATTCAAGTTAATGTATTAGATAATGGTGAAATAATTGAAAATAATTCTGAATCAGAATACAGTGATATAGCTACTGATGATGAATTTGATGAAGATGAATTCATAGAATAATTTTAAATTTATAAAATAATAATAGTAAATAAAACCAAAATAAAAAGTTTTTTTAAAATAATACATTATATAACTCCACTATAAAAGTAAAAAAATTTAGCTTTTATTTTATTAACAAATCTGCTGAGAAACACCAGTAGTCCCTGAAATATAATCGTTTAATCGTAATAAACCATTAATTAAATTATAAAAATAATGAAAAATGTGGAGGTAAAAACAGACACAAAGACGTAGAAAACATAGCAAGCGAGCTGAGAAAAAAGAAAAGAAAGGCAAAAAAAAATTTAATTTTTTTTATCGTCATTTGAAGATCGAGTTTGTTTAAACAATATCGTTTTAATAAAATGCCACAATTGTATAAACTTTAATTAAAGAGAAAGGGACATAGTTGAAGGACGATATCAATTTATTTGGGGAAAAAATAGGAACAGCCAGGTGTCGAAACAAAAGATAATAGTTTTTATATTATCATATACACAATATTATACCTAATTCAATATAATAATGTTTCTTTAGATCAATATATTAGATAGATAAACAACGTCAATCATATAGTATAGTATCTCTTCTTAACTTCATATATTTCATATATTATTCATACATTTCTGATATAAATTTAAGAATTTAGATCCCGGTATTACTTGTATTTCTGTGTGGAACATAAAAAAGAAAATAGTAAAATAATTAAAGATTTCCAATGACACCCGTAGCAATTTATTAATTCATGTGCGGAAATATTTCTTTTTTGTTTTTGTTTTTTTTCGAAATTAACATTTTTGCTTGGTAATTTTTTAATTACCGTTTGTACAATTTCGTAACCCAAAAAGAATTATATTGTATTCGGGTATTATTAATTAAAGTTAATTAATTAGTAAGAAATAATATTATTGTTAATACAATAAACAGTACTTAAAAGAGTGTATATTATTATTATATAAATACATTATAATAATAATAAATAAATGATTATAGTAAATACATAATATTGTTATTTTGGGTTTTTGTTATGGGTATTAACTGATAATTAATTTCATATATTTGAGTTCTTTTAAGATGGAATATTTATTGTAAAACGCGTGTATAAAATTATATAATAAATAATTTTATTGGTATTTTCTTTTTTTTTAAAATAAAATTTCGAAATTTTTAATTTTAATTTTCGTTAAATATTTTCGAAAATGAAATTTAGTATTTTTTTTTTTTCCTTTCGTAATTTAATTTGGAAAATTAATTATTTTCGATTTTTTTGCAATAGAGACTAAATAAGAAAAATAATTAATGATTTTATAATTAATTATATAATAACATATATATATATAAATTTATTTATTATTTGTTTGTTGTTTTTATAATATTTAATATTCAAGAATAAACCTAAAGAAAAATATTTTTTAATTATTATATAATAGATATATATGATTCAAATATGAATCAGTTTAATAATAATACGAATGATAATAATATTCCAAATATTAATGATAATTTAAATATGAATAATTTAAATGATAATAATTTGAAAAATGAAAATGAATTTGATCCATTCAAATCAAATAATCATCCAAAATATAACTTCGATGTTGTTGTCTCTGATGCAATGGCGAAAAATTTAAAACAATTATTATTATCACATATTTATAATTATTTATTAACTCATAAACATTTAGAAACTGCAAAACAATTTTTAAAAGAAGCTGATGTTCCTTTACTAACTGGGAATGCAATGGATCAAAAAGATAATAATATTCAGAAAAAGAAAACTAATACTAATGATGTAGATGATGTAGATGATAATAATATAGATGATAATAAAAATAAAAATAAAAATAATCATAATATTAAATTAGAAAATGACTTGATTAATCGATCACCTTTAACATCAAAATCAAGATTAACTAATTTTTCACAAAATGATTTAAATCCAAGAGAATTATTAGCTTCAAAAATGTTGATGGATTCTGAAAATTCTTTTCTATTAGAATGGTGGGAAAATTTTAGTACTGTTTATGATTTTGTTGATAATCAAAATATTGAGAGTTTAAAAAAAATTGAAACTTTGAAAAAGGATAAGATTTCATCAATTATTCCACAAACTCAAACTAATACATTAAGTTCTATTAATTTTGGTTCAAATTCAAATACAAATTTAAATAAACTTCAACAACAAGATAATGCTGATAATAATTCTGACGTTAATAATCAAAAATTGAATCAACAAAAATTACAATATCAATGGCAATTACAGCAACAATTACAAATGAAATTACAAAACCAAATAAGAAACCAACAGCAACAACAACAAATGTCAAATCAAGACCAAAAGAAAATGTTGAATAACGTAAATATTAAAATGGAAAATAATAATTTGGATAATATTAATAATACAAATTCAAGATCTAATTCACCACTACAAAATTTAAATTTATCACAAAATAATAATGGTAATAGTAATCTACAATATATGTATCAACAACAAAAACAAAATCAAAATATGGACAATAATTTTAATATTGATAAAATTAATAGAAGAACTCCACAAGCAATTTCAAATGAATTGAATAATATGATTAATTTTGAAAAACAAATGAAATTACAAAGACAAATGTTAGAAAATAATAAAAATAATTCTACAAATAAAAAAAGTAATGATAATAATAATGACGATAATGATCAACAGATGGATAAATTAAAATATTTAAAAATCCAACAAAATAATAATTTACAGCAAAGAATGTTACAACAAATTAATAATACTAATAGTAACATGAATTTTAATCAACAAAATCAAACTATTAGTCCAAAGGGTAATAACAATAAAATTAATAATGTTAAACCAGAAAATATGATTCCAAATGTTAACGATCCAAATTTAAGAAATCAATATATGATGATGATGCAAATGATGATGAAACCAAAAGCAGAACAACAAGCTAGAAATAGTAGTGTCTCTCAACAAGTACCACAACAATTAAAAAATCAAATTTCACCACAACAGTTTAAACAATTTCAATTACAACAAATGAAAATGCAAATGCAAATGAAACAAAAGTCTAAAGACGAACTTGAAAACCCTGATAATAATAACAATGTCAATAATTATAATAATAACATACCAAATGCACCAACTTCAGCTGTGGGAACGCCAACCGATAATAATGGTAAACAGACAAAGGGTAAAGCCACTCAAGGTAAGAGAAGATCTTTACAAGAAACTAGAAAACCAAGAAAGAAAGGTGAAATATCAAGAAGCACAACACCATCTAGTGCAACAAAATTCATTAATGAAAATAATACTGTATTTTCTCTTGAAGGAAATAATCGTGAGCGAGATTCAAATTTGAGTAAAGATTACCAAGGAACTAATAATTTCCCAATTGTCAAATACAATAATAACAGTACTAGCAATAATTATAATGACAATAGTGTCAATAACACCACCAATTTCAACTTGGAAACTAATAATGCATCAAATAATAATAATGATAACTCTGATATCATTAAGTCAACAAAGCCAGAAAAGACTAATTCAGGAAATAGTAAAGATTCTTCAAATAGAAAACTTTCTACTTCAGATTTCTCAGGTAATTCTGAAACTCCTAAAGGAGATGATCAACCACAAAAGAAAAAAAGGAGAAGAAGAACAAAGGGCTCCATTTCAGCAAATAAGCAACAATCATCAGAAACTCAACCTGTTCCAAATGTTATCGATGGTATAATTGGATATGATAGTAATCTGAATGATAACGTATTTAACGAAGATCCGATGGGAATGTCATTTGGTTTCAATATGAATGGCAACGCCAATGATCTAAATAATAATGATTTGAATAATAATGATTTATCTTTAAATATTGACTTAATGAATTTTACAGGTGATCAAATGGGAATGGATGATTTTCAAATGTTTGACAAAGATAATCTATCGAACAATTTAATGGATGATCAATAAAATAGAAGAAAAAGAAGCATTTATGTACATAAATTTACATATATCCTATATGTTTTATAATTGATTCGAAATAGCATTTATATACTGTTATAATATAATATTAGCAGTTTTATACTTTTTTTAATTACTTATTTAATCAATATTCTTCAAATATGCACTCATTTTAGCACTTAGATACATTCATATCTATTAAAATTAGCCGCTGATCTTAACTATTTATATCTATTTTTCAATTTTTTTTTAGTTTTTTTTTGCGAACTATAAAAGGAACACGAAATTTTACAAATTACAAAAATTTTTTAAAATCCGATCATACACTAAAAGTTTATCACCACAAAGTTTTATTTGCCTATTGAAAAATCTGCAAATAAAAAAAAAAAGTATTCAGAATATATGGGAAACATTTTGGTTTTTATGGTGACTATAGATATTTTGTAGTTTTGTCAATTGGATCAAATTTCATTAATTTTTTTATTTGTATTAAATATTAGTACAAAAATTGATTTGTTTATATGGTTATTTTCTTTAATTATGGAACGAATTTGCTTCCAACAAATTCGTGATGCATTATTGTTGTTTGTTTTCTTTGTTTACTAAAGGTTGCTTCAGTGTGTATAATTGAGATCAAATAATATGATTTTGTAAATACAGATCATTGAATATTTTTATTATTTGATTAAATTATGACAAGATAATAATATAATATATTCGAAATATTATATTATTATATTCTTATATTATTATTTTCTAGTTATAACTATTTTTTATAATATTATATTTACATAGAACAAAATAATATTCTACTTGTTATATAAGGTTTCCAAGACAGAGGATAAATCGGGATAAATATTAGTTACCACAATTGACTTGAATTGAATAAATTGCTTATAGTTCATTATTTGAAAATTCTTTTTTTGATCCTCTTTTTAATTGAGAATTTTAAATAAGTGCACTCACTTAACTTCCAGGGAAAAGATATAGTAAAGGTTTGGGGATTAAAATAGAAAGAATAATAAAGTAACAATGAGGAAACACAATGTGTTTTCAAAACTCCAATTGAATGGTCTACATATTTATAAAGAATCTGATGATACTTACTTGAGTATGAAAAATATATCCAAGAATAATGGAAATGAAGATATACTCCAGAAAGGTATAGAAAATAGTACTGATTTAATTTATGATAAAATAATAGCTTCCGATGAATTGACACCAGTGCTGAATGGTGAAGAATTTAATAGATTATCATATCCATATACACAAATTAGAAACGTCACAGATTGGACAATGTCGACTCTGAATGATAATTCTCCAAATATTCCTTCAATAGATGAATTTGAGCTGGTAAAATTTGATGAAAAAATCATGAATAGTAGATTAGCAAAATATTTCGAGCCATTACCTAATTCAAATAATCATGAATTTATGGAAGAATTCAGATATACCATTGTTTCATCGAACTTACTAAATGACATTACAGGTTATAGATATCAATTTAATTTGAAAAAGTCGATTTTAAATTTTCATTCAAATAATTCCACATTATTAAAATCAAATTCAGATATATTTCATACAAAATATGGTATTTATAAAAAGATTCAAAATAAAAGTTATGAATTGTATAAAACTTTCAGTTATTCCAAAACTATTTTAAGTTCCTATAGAATTTTAAAGTACATAAGAAAGCAAAGAAACTCAAGTAATAAATGGACTAAAGACAACGATCGCTTCTCATTAATTCTGATAAGTTTCTTATTACTTTGCATAAATATAGCATCACATCAACAGTATTATTATAACCAAAATATCAAATATAGGTTTATGGTAGCTTTAAAATCTTTATTAAGCCACCTACAAAATTTTGATGACTTAGTTCATAAGTATTATAATGCATTTAAGGAACTACTCATATACAAACCATTGATAACGAACCAAATACCTAGAAATAGGTATTCAGAAAATCATAAAAATATTAAAGGTGAAATCACTTCTGACAATACATATAGCGAACTTTCAGCTAAGTTAAACGACATATTAACGTCGGTTCTGAAATTGCACTTTTATGATTTTCTAAATTATATCCCTGAAACTTTCCAAATCATTGATAAAAAAGAACTTATAAGGTATTTTGGAATTTACTCAATTGAAACGCAATCTTTATATGAATATATAAATTTCCATAGTACTACAATTGATAGCGACATAGAGAGATTAGAATATTTACAGAAAGTGATTCTACTATGTCTATTATCTATGTCTGAAGGGACGTTGGAATCTAAACATGAGTTGAGTGAATTGAATCAATTTAACAATATCTTTGAGAAAATATTTGATGATATTTCTAGGAATGATACATCCAAATTCAATTTGATTTCAAATATTAAAAACTTTACGGCTATAATAAACAAAATTATTGACTGTGTTCTACCTTTAAATCAAACTTTACTGAAAAATAGATATCTTCTTTACTATTCAATTGAATCACAAGATTACATAACAGAAGATGAAAATAGTGTACAAGGAAAACGTAACTCCGTGATAGGATCCAATAATGTATTGGTAAACATAATAAACCAAGTTAAACTTTTAGAAAAGAATTTGTTATGTTTATCAATTGATGAATTAAATAATGAAGAAAAACTTCATTGCATTTCTAACGAGATTCTAAATCTAACAGGATCTTGGAATTCCATTGCTAACGATAGAGCAAATATTAAACAAAAAATTGACATTTCAAAAATTGACGTTGTAAATAATAGGTTTTCAATTAATATTTGCAACAGTGATGAAGAATCAAGTGTTGATATTCTTGAGAATAATATTTTAAAGAAAAGGATCAATTTTATTGAAATCGATGATAATAACGAAGATATCTTTGATTGTGAACAATTTGATGACTTAAATAATTTTGAAAATAATAACAAAATATATGTTCCTTATTCGAATGGTGAAGTTAGTGAGAATCTTCCTGAATATGATAAATTTTCAGAAACAAAACTGAAAAAAATAGAAACAAATATATTAACAGATGAAGAACTAAAAAAAAGGCTGGACCAAAAAATTTCTTTATTTGCTGCTGAAAACAAAAAAGTTAAGGAGCAGATAAGAAAGCAAAAATCATTTGACCTATTAAATGATAAACCTACTAAGTTTTCTAATATTGATTTTAAATCATTGAATATCAAAACAACCCATACAAGAAGCAGGACTTCTAGATTAAGAAATTATTCTTCAGAAGAAACAATTCCTATAATATACGAATTAAAAGAATTGTTTGGTTCAAGAAAGTAAATTTTATAAATATATATGCATTTTAAAAAAAATATTTCAATAATACTTAGATATATAGTAAGCTATTACAATGACTTTGTAGTGTATTTGAATAAAATCATGTATATCCTCAATATTTTAACTATATATAAATATTTGGATATTAAATTTTATTCTAAAATTATATTAGTTTCATTAAAAGTTTTACCTTTAAATTCATTTAAGTTTTCACCGCTGAAGCTTAATAAACCAGAAACTTCGACAAGTACATCATCTTTAACTTTGGCACCTGCTTCTTTTAACCATGTTGTTCCCAAATTTAAATAAGCATCGCGACTCGTCTCAGGATTATCGTTAGCTGAACCAGACGCATTTTTAAGTGGTGCGAATTCGTGAGATCTTTCGACTTCTAAGCAACCAAAATCTTTTAAATTGACAGTTGGAAATACATCAAAAATAAATTGCTCCAGTTTAATACCATTTGGTTCAGAAGGGTTAATTGTTTTACCTGTTGTGACATCAAAATTTGGGATTTTCTTCTTTGCAATATGATATGACATATTATCGCACCAATTTTCTAATTCTTTCTCTAATAAATCGACAGAATAATAATGGTTGACTATATTAGCAGCCCTTAATTTTAGTAATCCATTTTCATCAGTTGCATTTGATAAATCTTCAGAAATTTCTGAGTATTCAATAACACAAGGCTTTCCATTTTTAGTAGCGATAATACCAACAGATTCATTAGCATCTCTTTTTCTAACAGCTTTGGTAGCCAGTTGAAAGTTATGTTTTATAGCAAACCCAATAAAAACTGGGTCAGCGACTTTAGATAATACATTATCAACACAGTACATGTAAACATGTTTGATGTTCTTCTTATGGAAGTCTTCTAAAATCTTATTATCTTTGATAGCACGATATAAACCCCCATTACCATCCGGAGATTCTACTAATTCTGTCTTTGAACTTAAATATAACTTTTCACCATTTAAGTCAAATGCTGGTAAGGTGCCTTGATTAAAGAAAGTGATCTGAGATTTATTTAAATTAAAATATGAATGTTCTTTGAAATATTCTTCAGTAGCTTGACGAGTTGGTTTTGAGGTCATGATATACCACGGGATATCCTTTTCTGTTTTTGTTAATTTTTGTAATCTTAAAATTTTTTCAGCTTGAATTTGAAATAAAGACTTGTGAGAAGGTAAACCAATGTCGTAACAACCTTTTGGTTGAGAAGACCCTAATCTTGTACCTTGACCACCGGCCATTAAAATGACAGCAACTTCACCTTTATTAATGGCTTCGATACCTAATTTTCGATATTCTTCTTCTCTAGCAGTATCGCCAATAATTGAGTAGTATGATGATTCTGGTAATGGTGATATCACAGAGGCTGAGTTTTTATTACTTTCAGATAATGCAATGGCATTTTGACAATCATTGACTAATTTTGTTGGATGGACTCTATCAGAGATAACTTTTAAGTTATTTAATAACTCACTTTGTTCTTCAGAACTTAATTCTTCGAAATGTGTGAACAAATGGTCTTGTTTTGAGTTTATATATTGCTCTTTAATATCACTCATTTTTTTTTTAATTTATGATGCAGTCAATAAAAAGATACTTTCTCAGTTTAGTGTTACTGGAACAATATAATGATTACTGAACTATTTTAATATATTGTCTTGATTGTTCCAAAAATACAAAGCTTTTATATCTAATCGTATACAACCTAATTAATATATTTTAACAATGTACAAATATGAATTTTAATTAATTTTAGTATCAATTATCAAATTTTGAATCAAACGTCTAACAATTAACACTTGGTACTGCAGCATTTTCTACGTACAATGGATATCCTAAAATAGCAAATTGTAAATAAAAAATCTAAAATGCTCCGATGAGCTGATACTTCAAAACGATTTTAAACTATAATTTAGATGAATTTTGGTCAATCTATTGACAAATTAATGGGATGATATACATGCTACTGTGTTCTAAACATTGCTAATAACACAAATGGCAATGAGATGAAGGATTTAGTTTGAGTGTGATGACTTTCCCAAGCTTTTATTTACCTTAAAAATCGAATGCTAAATATTTTTATTTTGGTTTTTGGTATCTAAGAATTTTATAAAGATTTTATATGCATCATGCAAATATTCACCTATTCATATGTATATATTTATATAAATCTTACTTATACTTTGATAAGATCATCTATCAATTGTTGTGGATCGTTATATAGTAAAAATACACTCATAATATTTCTTAGTTGTTTTAGACCAGTTGTTTGAGGGTCCCAATTTTGATAAGACCTCCATAATCCACTAATCCTTTTCTTTGATTCTTTATTTGATTTTTCAAATAATTTCTGGTTTTCTTCTTTATTCATCGATTTTTTCTCAAAAGTATTATTAAAATCAATTGATGTAAAAAAATTTAAAAATTTACAATATCCTTCTTGGTCAGGTAAATTTAAAATTGTTAAAAAATCAGATAATGATTCATGTAATTTCCAAACCAAATCATATTGGTTCATCATTCTGAAAATACTTTTCGGTGTTGAATGATCATTTGACAATTTTAAATGTTTTTGGAATAAAGGTGATTTTGTTACTAATGTATTTTGAATAAAACATTCATACACTTCATCATCATCATAAATGTCATTGTATATTTTAACTAGTCCATTTGACTTTATATCTTCGTAATTGCAATATTCTAAATATTGAAATAAGCTTGAAATTTCATTTGGAAGACCATGCAGGTGATCTCCACGATTGGAATTACAATTTGGATCAATTGGTAAATTTTTATCAGTACCATTATTATTTGGTTGGTTATTGATAATAGTTTTGTATTTTTCGTTCATTTCATTTAGCCATATTTTTAATTCTGTCTTAGATTTTTTAGTTACAGCTGCTGGCAAAGTATTCTCATTAAATGATCTGGATATAAAAAATGGTGAAATGGATTTGAAAAATGGTATAAAATCAGTGTAACCTAAGTTAATTAGTAATAATAAATTATTAATTAGTTTTATTTCGAAAAGTCTTTCTTTTGGAATTTCTATTTTTGATTCAAACGGTAAACTTTTAAGATGAACATTATCGCTAAAAATTTTATCTGGGTATTTTGTATCTATGTTTAAGTATTTTCCATCACACCATATATTTCTGATGATTTTAGGATGGTTGAAATCAATTGCTAATTTCTGTGAAACTGTCATAAAATTATCATATAATTTTCCAAAGAATGTAAATCTTAATGGTTTCCATTGATATAATAACCAATCTAGATTTTTTTGGATATGCAATGATTCAACAGAGTTAAGTTTTCTATAATTTCGTATATTTTGTAAAACCTCTTGTTCTTTTCTGGAAGCATATTGAAAAAGCTGTTTTTCTCTTTGAATCTGAATTTTATTATAGTCTTCATAATTAGGACTATTATCTTCAATTTCGGAATCTTTATTTGTTGTGTCATTATTATTGACAGATGTATTTTTATTGTTTAAATTTATTTCATCATTCTTCTTTAAATCACTATTATGATCCCAAAATCTATATCCTTCTAAAATTGATTCGAATGCTAGTATACCAACATTAGTTTTTTCATTAATATCTAATATTTCATGTCTTTTTAAAATATGAGTTGCTAAAGTGATCACTAATGGGATGCTATGGTATACACCAACAAAATAAATTGATTGGACACCTTTAAATAAATTCTCATAATTTCTTAATAATGATATGCATTGCTGTTGCGCAACATTAATATCTACTAAATTCAAAGGACATTGAAAAGAAATAGTTTCTATTTGGCAATTTTTATTCTTTGAAATTAAAATATTTGCAACTTTATTTGATAAATAGTTTGAAGGCCTTTGACTCTCAATAGAACTTTGTTCATAATGCTCGGGAAGATTACCTACAATGGATATGATAAGTATTTTTTCTTTATCATTAATTAATTTTTTATTGTTATTTTTATTTAGAACCTCTGATTTGATATATAAATGATGTTCATTTGGATAATTATAATAGTTTTTAAATGAGTTTGCAAATTTAGTTGTTTTAGGTAACTCGTGTAAATAATCCATTGGAGATGCAGAAGGGAGAATCAATGATTCTTTAATATAAACTCTATTTCCAATTGCAGTATGATTTCCTGAAACTGGATAGTTTAGGAAAGGGACCGGTATTTTTGCTGAACCAGTGTTAAACATTGATACTACACCACTAACTTCATTATTAAACTGGGGAATTTCTGTATTCATATCATCATCTCGTATAGTTGTATCTAAATTATATGATTTATACCAGACCCAAGAATTTGTAGATAGATTATTCATGTTTATATTATTCTGTATTTCGTTTATCAGTATCTCTAATTGTTTTGGGTTTAAATCAAGATGGCTCTTTAAATCTATATTATTTACGAAATCAGCTTCAATGTCTTTTCTAAATGATGGAATTTTATTCCAAACTTGATGGTACCATCTTGAAGCACCATCATCATCTAATACAATATTTTGATCACTAGTAGTTTGATTTTGAACGGCAACTTGATCTTCTTCATCGTTTAAGGTTTGTTGTTGATAAATATTCGGTAAAGTTGGGTTTTCTTCATTTGAATTGTCAGTTTTACTCCAAATTGACCAACTCCAACCTTGTTTTGATTCCATGGTATGTTTATATTTCTCTGAATTATTTTTAATGTAATATAATTAACAGGTCACAATAGCAAAAATATGAAACGGAAAGTATAGTTGACTGCCTTTATTTAAATTAATACTTAACTAGTTATGTTTAAGTTAAACAAAATAGTAATTATAACTAACTATTTTGAATATAAATCCCTTTTAAAATTAGTTTTAAATGTTACAAGTGTTCTTTATAAAAACAGTTTACAGTGCCCTTTTTACGATTACTTATTTTAAATGTTTTAAAGGGCGAAGGGAATTAAAAATATAAAATGTTATAAAACATACAAGACAATATATATTAAAGACAATCATTTAATAACGATTTAATGATTATGTAATGATTATTTGAATTGATTTAAAAGACATATAGTCCTTAAATGGGAAGAATAGTGAAAATTCGAATTGTTTTCATGAAGGAGGTATGATTGATAATCAAAACTTTGATAATATACTGATTGAAAGACTTAAACGAAGAGATAAAATTGAATCTCGATTTAGTGAATTATTTAATGATCTGGATAAAATATCAACTGATAATGGAGATAATGACAATTCAATTAATGATTTAGTTATTGAATTGAGGAAAACAGTGTTTAAAAAAGAGGATGAGATTAAAAAACTTATAGAGGTGAATAAAATATTAAAACAAGCAAATGAAAATAACAATAATGATATAGTGAGTTTAAATATTGAGAATAATATAATGAATGAAAAGTATAATAAATTAGAGATTGAATATAATAAACTTATAAAACGTTGGTTAAATAAAGTCGAGAAAGATGTTAAAGATATGAATGATATGTTATAATTATTTGATATTCTATTTATTTATTTATTTTCTTATATGGTAAATATATACTATTTATTTACAGGTATGTTAGTGTTTTAATATCATCGAATATATACAAATATAATATGATATTATGAATATTTTTCTTATGATTTTTTGTGTTTTCTTCTTATTTTATTTTGGTTTGGTAGATTAGATTATTATGCAATATATTTATATATATCCTATATTTATTGTTTTATAGTTTTATCTTTCATTATATTGATATCAGAAAAAACATCAATTAATTCTGCATAATATTTCACAATCTAATCTTCTTTTTATTGCTTCATTGATATCCATTAGAATTTCTTTATTTGTAACACTTCTATCTTTGGTTCTAACTAAAATCAATTCACCAGGTTGCAAAGGTTTAATAAGTCTAACAGAAGTACCGGAACATAATTTTTGCATTTCTTTATAAGTCAATGAGATTCTTAAATTTGGTTTAGAGATTAATTTACAACTACTAATAATCGGTTTATTCTCTTTATATTTCAATGTCATCCAAATTCTTCTTGTTGCAATATTATCGGGTGTAACATCTATAAAAGTTTCATCTGGAGATCTCGTTGAACCTTTTTGAATTGATGATACAAACCCATTTTTATATAAATTGTATGCAAATTGTAAATGCAAACCAGTGTAAGGAATCGAAATTAATGGAATTCTAACTCTTGAACAATTTTGTATATGAGCACAAGTATTAGCCAATTTAACTAATGACATCGTTATATGTTTTTTAATAAATTCAATCTAGAGCAGGGTGGGATCTTGTTCTTACAGTTATGTATACACTGTCCACTACTAACAATCAACAATTATATATTCTAAAATATATATCATCTTGTTATTATAATTAAAGATTTTATTATTTTAACAAATTTCAAATTTATTAAAGCTGTAATTAAAAAAAAACTTAAAATTTAAATCCGAAGGGGAAAATTGGAATCGTAAGAAATGGAGAGAATCATATATAAAATAAGGAATTTACAGTTTTAATGTAATTGTAGATATATATATATGTGTGTAAATAAAGGATAATGAGTAAGGTGTATTGAAAGATGATATCTCAAGTTATTAGACGAAATGTTTTTAAACCCAGATTTTTCAATAAGAATTGTTTAAAATATTATAAAAAGTTTCATTATTCACAAAATTCAATTAAAAATAAACAAAGAGAAAATATGCCAAGTATATGGAAACTATTATTCATTAGTTTGGTAGGTACTGGTGTATTTGTACTTGCATCAAGAAATATTGATAAGAAGAAGAAATTAGAATTTAATAAAGAATCTGAACAGAATATAATGGACGGGTTGAAAAGAAGAGTAACATTATTTAAACCCAATGAAATTAATATATCAATATTGTATGATGTTAATATTAATAAGATAATTAATGGGAAACAAGTAGATGATAAGAATAAAATAATTGATGCTAATAGTATATTGAAGATTGCATGTAATGATGAAAATAATCATTATGAACCATTATTAAAAGAAATTATTAATAAAAAGAAGTTAAATGTCAACGATGATAATGATTTAATTAAATTAAAGAATGAATATTTACCTGATGGATTGTTGATTAAATTGATTTATAATGAATTTAAATTCAAGTATAATAAAATCGATTTGAATGATAAATTTTATTTAATTAACTTACCATTAACAAATTTAAATGATATAATGAAATTTGAGAGTACCATATCAGTGATTAATAAATTAATTGTACCTAAGACGATTCAAGGTAATGATAAAATAGTTGAATATTATAATACTGTGAATAAAGTTGAAAGAGTTTAATTCATTGATCAATTAAACAAATCTAATATAAAAACATGTAAATAGAAAGTAATATATATCATTTAACTTCATACACTAAAAAAGAATAAGATTACAATAATATGACTACATAATCATACAATAAGATACATTATATTATAATGTAAAGTAAAAGAACATTGAATATATTCTGTGTATTATTACAACTGCACTCTTAACGATGAAACTATCAACAAGTAACAAATACAATTATACGATTATTCATTAGCCTACAGTTGAAGATGCATTACTGGATTCATTAGCAGATACATTAGCAGATTCACTAGTGTATATTACTGTGCATTGTCATTATTCATTGGAAAAATTTTTGATGTTTTTCGAAATTTTTCAATTTTAAATTGTTAAACTTCACCAAAAGAAAAAAAAATAATTAATTCGTAAAAACGTATACTATTTTAACACGTTATACTAAAGTTATCATTTAAAGTAAATGTTATTGTTATAGTTGAATTATATTAATTAGCATTTAGTATTTATTAATTATTAATTATTATTTAATTCTTGTTTAATTATCCATTTTGTTTTTGTATTTTATTCATATATCATCGAGAATATAATCTATCTTTTACAATGGCTAAGAAATCTGGTAAAACCCAGAAATCTGCTGGTTCTCAAAAACAATTAGATAAAGATGTTATCAATGATGATAACACTTTTTTATCAGTTATTGACCAAGATCCTATTTTGAATTTTGACGTTAAGGATGGTCCAGAAAGACCTTTTCTGCAAATAGACACTGAAGTCGAAGAGGATAAAATTAATGAAGTTAAAGACGAGAAAAATAATAAGAATAAGAAGAATAAGAACACATCTAATGATGAAAAGAATATACAAAATAATTTAATTCAATACCGTACTCTAAATACAAAAGTTGAACGTTTATTAGTTATCAGTTTAGTTTTAATTTCTTCCTTTGTTAGATTGAGAAATTTAAGTTGGCCAAATTCTGTTGTATTCGATGAAGTTCATTTTGGTAAATTTGCTGCAAAATATGTTAAGAACCAATTCTTTTTCGATGTTCATCCACCTTTAGCTAAAATGTTATTTGCTTACTTTGCCTCTTTAGCAGGCTTCAAAGGTGATTTCTTATTTTCAAAAATTGGTGATGAATTCCCATCAGACACTCCTTACGTATTCATGAGATTGTTTGCTGCAATTTGTGGTTTATTAACTGTCTTACTAATGTATTTCACTTTGAGATCTTCGGGTATTAGAATTTGGGTAGCCTATTTAGTTACTCTATGCTTTGCTGTTGAAAACTCTTTTGTTACAATCTCTCGTTATATTTTATTGGATTCTCCATTGATTTTATTCATTGCTGCCTCTGCTTACGCTTTTAAGAAATCCCAACTATACCCTGTTTTAAGTTTTAATGGTTCAAGATATTTATTAGCTACCGGTGTAGCTTTAGGTTTCGCAGCCGCCTCCAAATGGGTAGGTTTGTTTACAATAACTTGGATCGGTGCATTATGTGCAATTAGATTGTTTTTCTATTTAGGTGACTTGACTGTACCAATTTCAAAAACAGTTAAAATCGCTATTTCAAAATTCATTTACTTATTAATTGTACCATTCATTATATACACATCATTCTTTTATATCCATTTCGAAACTTTAACAAATGATGGTGATGGATCTTCTTTCTTCTCTCCAAATTTTAGAATGACATTAAAAGGTAATAATATTCCAAAAAATACTTTATCCGATATAGGTATTGGTTCTGTTATTACTTTAAGACATATGGGTACCCATGGTGGTTATTTACATTCTCATGCTTCAAATTATGAAACTGGTTCAAAACAACAACAAATTACTTGTTATGGTCATTTAGATGATAATAATAAATGGTTAATCGAATTAGCTGACAGACCAGGTGTTACATTAAATTCTTTCCAAAATCTAACTGATGGTTCAAAGATTAAATTATTCCATGTTAATACACAACACAGATTACATTCTCATGACCATAAAGCTCCTGTTTCATCAAATAGTGACTGGCAAAAGGAAGTCTCCGGTTATGGTTATCCAGGTTTTCCAGGTGATTGGAATGATAACTGGACTATCGAAATCGATAAAAAGAAAAGTAAACCAGGTGAAGCCCAAGAAGTCGTTAAAGCTATTGATACTAAATTCAGATTAAGACATGCTTCTGGTTGTTATTTATTCTCTCATAAGACTAAATTACCAAAGTGGGGTTTCGAACAACAAGAAGTCTCTTGTGCTCACGCAGGTAAGCCACATCTAACTTTATGGCAAATCGAAGGTAGTGAAAGTCCAGTATTACCTTCTAATGCTAAGCGTGTCTCTTATGACATTCCAAATTTCTGGAGTAAGTTCGTTGAATCTCATAAAGTTATGTGGAACATTAATAAAGGTTTAACTGCTACTCACTCATATCAATCTTTCCCACATGATTGGCCATTATTACAACGTGGTATCAGTTACTGGAGTAACCATCACAGACAAGTTTACTTATTCGGTAATGCTATCTTATGGTGGTCTGTTACTTTCGCTATTGTTGCATTCGCCGTTGTCTCTGTTGTTGAATTATTCTTATGGCATTTAGGTACACCAGTCTTAACTGATGCTCATGTTTTGAATTTCCACATTCAATACATTGAATACATTTTAGGTTTCTTAGCTCATTACATTCCATCTTTCTTGATGCAACGTCAAATGTTCTTACATCATTACTTACCAGCTTATTATTTCGGTATTTTAGCTTTCGCTCATGCTTTCGACATCACCGTTACTTATGTTTGTAAGAAGAAGAGAGTTGGTCAAGCTTTAGCTATTGCCTTTACTATTTCTGTCGTTGCCTTCTACTACTATTATTCTCCAATTATCTACGGTACTGAATGGACAAAGGAAATGTGTAAGAAGACACAATGGTTCCGTGGTTGGGATTACAACTGTAACAATTTTGCTGAAAATCTATCTGACTACGAAACTATTGCTACTACTACCACTGTAGCTGTTGAAACTGCTGCTGAAACTGCTAAGGCCATTGCCAACGATGCTGCTGCTGCTGCTAACTAAGTTTAGTTGTATTCAAGTGATACTCTAACAATTTCTTCAATTTATATAAGTAAATTTGAGTTTAATGTTCAAGATAGAATTTATTAAGGAGAACTAAATTTTCAAATTCTCTAATATAATTGAATTTTGTTCTAAAAAAAATAATTAAAATTAAAATTAACCAAAATATTAGATATATTTATGATATATATAGCTATTGTTATTGATTAGTTAGTAAATACTTGTATAATAAAATAAAAAATAATATTAAAAATTAACTTATGATAACTTATGTAGATATATATATAAGGAATATTATTGTTGATGCTTATTTTATTTATTGGATTACAAAACAATGATTACATTTCATAAAAATTCATTAGATGTTATGTACATTTTTATTTTTTTTATAAATACTGAACATAAGAGAAATAGTGGTTAATATTACAATAATAGAAGAATATTTTATCACAGTGAATGTATGGGTAATACATGCTGAACCTAGTAAACATGTACCTGTTGTAAGATCTGATTTTTGTGCTAATTCATCAGCTAATATTGATGCAAAAAATTTAACAGTAATGATCCCACCAGATGTACTTAAAGCCCATATAGTACTGAAGCCATCAGATCCAAATGCTTCTGCAATGATTGATGGGAATGATCCAAACATTATACCGAATCCTAAACCGAATAGCAAAGAGCAAAATGAAATGTTTGAAAAATTTGATGTATCTAATGATAACGATCCATCCAGACTGTTTACTTTACCAGGGGATTGGATTTTCCAAGATGCAAATAGTATTAATGTCGAGCAAAAAACAATATTCCATAACCTTTGGCAATGATATCTCTTAACTAGAATATCTGATGTTGGACCTGATAATAGTCTTCCTGAAAAAGACATCAGTGAAAGTATTGAAACCTGCAAGGACTGTATTTTATCTAATTGATTTGATACGGTTTGTGAATCTAAACCATGTGAATTTGTTTGAACTATATATCCAACAGAATATATATACATTTGACCAATACCTTGTAATGTAGCTAAGATGAAAAAATAAATATAAAATTTATAATTCATTAATGTCACGAAAACTGGATTTGTTTCATTTTTATTTTCCATTTGATCAATTGATAAATCACTCAAATTATTATCATGGTAGTTAATTGGTACAGTTGAGTCGATTGTTGAAAACAATTGGTGGTCTGTTTTATTAATGTATATTGGATTTGCCGTTGATTTAGGTGAAATAAAAGATTCTCGTGGAGATACAAATTTACTTATTGATGGTTGTAAAATAGGTGTGGAAGGTTCATTGTCATTAACAAAAATAGTATCGTTAAGTTTCGGAGATTCAATCTCAGTTTGAGAAACCAGCTCATATTCGGATTTTTGAAAAGTATTTGGTGAGTTTATAATAACAATTGTAAGCGCTCCTACTAATAACATTAGTGAACAAATTATGGATAAAAATTTAAAAGATTTTCTAATATCATTTCCAAAAAGGTAAGGGCATAAATTAGAGAATACCAACCCTGATAATGCATATAAAGAAACTGGGAAAGCACCTGCAGTGCCTCTATATTTGGGGAAATTCATTGTACAACAAGTAACCGCAGAGTATAGACCGCATACTGAACTAAACCCAATTAATGATAATGCAATTGATAATAAATAAAAATTAGAAATTTCATTCTCGAAACAATATCCAAGAATAGTATATGCAATAAATGTACCAATAGAACCGACAAAACATGCCAAACGAGGGTTTTTATCGACTAATACACCAGCACCAAACCCAAGCAATGAACTACCAATATTCAAAGATAATGACAACCCACCAGATCTTAAAATTGGGATTTTACATCTTTCAATCAATTGAGGCGCATAATATGAATATAGATATGGTGTACCAGCACCTAAAGTGACTACATTGCTTCCAACAAATGCAATAAACCTAGGGGATCTAAGTTCCTTTCTTAATTCCATTTAAATATTTAATGAATTGCTTTTTTAAATTTATAAAGACTCTATCACTTCTATCTTAAAGTTAATAAATTTTGATGCAAATTTCAATATCAATTAAAAATTCTTTAGGAACACGTTGCCATTCAAAAAAAATACGATAACTTCTAAAGGTTTAACTTCAAACTCCTTGTAGATTGTTCCAGTTGTTATAATTTATTTTGTTGCAGTGTTTAAATATGTAAATGGACAATCAATTGGTCAATGTTTTAAAGCATAGATATAATTGATATCTATGTATGCATCGCCAACATTTGGTTTACACATAAAAAAAGACCCCTCACGTGATCGATGATTTCATGAAAAAACCAACAATGAAATTTTTAAAGAACCAAAGTTTTAATATCAATTCGATAAGAGTTGTTAGACAAGAACATTTAGATGATTTATAAAATTGCAATTGTAATGGTAATTGTAAATTGAAACATTAATTTTTTTTTAAAAGTAGAAGTACAACTAATTTATCAAACTAATTTGGGATATTTGGGATATTCGAAGACAGATTTGAAATACAAAAAAAATAATCAAATATCTATTTGTGAGATTGTAATTTAGATAAGAATACAGTATTGATTAATTCGATTACAAATTATTACTATTTTTAATTAAAATTATAAATTTAACTTCGTTCATTATTTGTTTCACAAATATAATTTATTTTATATAGAGAATTAAAACAAAATGGCAAACAATGGTACTCTGAGTTCTGAAGAGTTCCTTGCAAAGGTAACAGAATATTTTAAAATTGCTAATGAAAAACATATAACTGTTCGTTTAAGTTTAAAAAGATTGGTTGAACATGATGATGTTGAATTAAAACCTGAATTTGATGTCACTAATCAACCAAAATACGATTTATCAAAACAAGCACAATCCGTTTCAGTTATTTCAGCTACTGAAAATATAAATAATAATGAATATTCGATGTTAATTAGAGCAGCTTATGGTTCTCATAAGGGTAAAAATAAATGTTCTACTATAATACCAGCTAGTTCATTAGATAAATTTTGGCAAGATTATTCTGCTATAGTTAGAGCAAACATGAATGGTTTGGTTAAGAAGAAGAAGAAGAAGAGAACAACTACTAAATCTGCATCAAAATCCAAAAAAAATTAGGTTGTAACGTAAAATAGTTTAAAAGAAACTATTTTGACATACTCCAAAAAACCAATTAGAATAAGTAATGATAAATTAAAAGAGAATTTGATATAATTGTTAATTAAGATATTATGATTACTAAATAATTAATAAAAATGAAATGTGTATTATCAGTTCCTGCTTTTTTTTGCATTTTTGTCTTGTATGAATATTACAATTATATATATTAAATAGTTTATTTAATACTTATTTTATCTGAAGGAATTATAGAATTTTGTTGCTACATCGATTGGAATACCATAAATTGGATTTATTGGAACTAATCCAGACGATTCAATATTTGGACGGTTGGCAGCTATGATAGAAGTTGGATTATTTTTATCTTTAATTTTGAAACAATATTCAGTTACGGATAAACCTGATAACACATAGTTAGTGTGATAAAAATCAGGTCTTTTACCTGGTTTGTCTCTTAAACCTGGCATTTTTGGATCTTGGCAACAACGTAAGATATATTCTCGTAGACTATCATGATCGTATATATATTCACCATAACCATAAGCTTCTAAAATTGCAATTGTACCACCTACCCAAAAACTGTAACAACCATCTACTAATTTATTACTTCTGCCACAGAAACCTTTCTCTTCATTGTATTGTTTTGTAGCACACCATTCGATTAATTTTGGTACATTTATAGAGTCTAATTTCCCAAGAATTGCAAGTGCAGAAACAGCACAAAATGTATAACCACCATGAGCTTCATCCTCATGTGGACAACCTCCAAAACCACCTTCATAGTTTTGACATGCTATTAAATACTCCAAAACATTTTCAGTAAGTTCAGGGGTCATTATGTTTAATAAAGAAGCTACACTTAATGCACAGTATACACCTCTTGTATCATTTTCACCAACAGTGTATGCAGTTTGAAATCCACCATTCTTTTGTTTAACTGACAATAACCATTTAAGGATGGCATCGGTGTCAATTTTATTTTTCCATGTATCTATATCATCACATAATGCCAGTGTATTAATCGCTGCATATGTGGCAGCAATATGAGTTAATTGACCTACCCCTCCAGCGAAAGGTCCACCACTAGGTGAAATTGTAAATATTTTTTTCAGTAATCTTCTCTTATGGTCATCAGTTAGTAATTCAGGGTCTAGAGTATAAAGTGAATTAGCAACCCAATACAAAATCCATGGTTGTGATGCATCTAATGCAGTTAATTGTGATGGTAATTGTAATGAAAATGCAGAATTTAAGTACATTTTTAAGAAATCACGATTCAATTCAGCTTTCGTTTCATTGTTTAACAAAAGAGGTAAACATTCCTCTAAAACTTCATCTCTGACTTCAACAGTTTCTGTATTAAATTTTTGGTCGTTTGTAATAATGTCCATATCTTCGTTATCTGATAATTCTCTTTCAATGATTGGTTTTCTTCTTCCCAATAACTGGTTATTAATAAATCTGATTCTATTCACGTTTCTCTCCATCTTATAAAATTGAAATATAAAAAGAATGGGAATTTAAATTCAAAAAAAATTATGTTTATTTATAACAGTTTCAATCCAATTTCAAGTATGATATTAACTATCCCAATGATGTTTATCTTTTAGATATTTTTACTTAAAAATACACTGGTGATATGATACTTTTTATTAAAAATCTTGAATTAAGTAAAACTTTTTTTGACTTTCTAATAATTTTTCACTAAAACTAGCGTGCAAATTCAATAACATTTTTGCGATGAGAGATGTTTCAAGTTGAAACATCTTTAAGGAACAATTGATTAATAAAGGTATAAAATATTATTTTCTTAATGTTTTTTTTAATAAAATTGTTTAAATATTTGAAGTTCACGTTAGTTAATAAGAATGATAGAATTAATTTTAGATTAATACCTTTTTTTGATTATATTATTTAATATATCTACCTTTATAATTCCCCTCTAAAGAGAAAACTATATAGCATTGAAATGCATGACTATGTTATGATTTATGTATACATATAAATACAAATTTTTGGAATTTAATTGAAATGGAATGAAATTTTATATTAATAATTAAAATATCTTACCCTAATTTTTAAATGTGATATTTGATTAGGTTTATGATAAAGTCAATTATAAGTCATTCCATCCAAATAACCAATCATTAACTTTATGTAACAAACCAGCAGTTTGTTGTTGTTTTTGTTGTAAATTAACTTCTTCTTGGTGACGCATTTTCATTTCCAATGTTCTTAAGAAATTATGATTATTAGAATTTGCATTATGTAAGAATAATGATTTACCATCTTTAATATCTAATCGATGAGATAGATAGGAAGCAGTTTTATTAATTCCAGTTGATTCATTACCTTGGGTACTCTTACCATCATTTTCAGAATTTTGACTTAGAGGTGTTTTGAAACCAATGTCATGATTTAAACTAAAATTAAAGTTACCAATATCATCTGATTTTTCAATTTTACAGGAAGCTAATTGTTCAACGGCATTCTTTGAATATGGAACACAACCTATTAAGGATCCACCAATAACAATACCATTCTCTTGTAAAGCTCTGATAGCTGATGGGTTAGAATCATAAGTTAATTTCACCCAACCATCACCAGTGTAAATTGGATATTTTTTATTTAAATCGCTCTTATTATCTAAAGTATGAGTAAAGGTCTTTAAAGTGGAAGTAGTTATACCTGATGTACTACGTAATACTTGGAAATCTTCTAAGATATTACCAAATTTAGCAAAATGTGAGATAATTGAATTTGAAATACTTTCTGGATAACCAAAAACTAATACGGCACCCTCATTCATATCGGATGAAGATGGTTGATTAGAAGTTGAATCATGTGAGTTAAAAGTTGAATTTCCTAGAGCAGATTGTGAAGAAAAGATACTTGCTAATGGTTTTGAATCGAATGCACTTGCAGTACGTTCTTGATTCAATGAAGTAGAGCTTGATAAAGTGGAGGATAGATTAGATGGTTTTACACCATTAGTTGATGAAGAATCTAAGAAACCAATATTATTGTTACCAAATTTTGATGTTACACCAAATTCATCTTCTCTTTTCCAATCTTGTATTGATACAGTAGGTGGGGCTTCACCTGAATCTACTAGTAAATTATTATGTTCTAAATTAGTATTTTGGTTATTCTTTGAATTAAATAAAATTGTTGATTTTCTTGATCCAAACGAAGTATTTTCAAAACCAGCTTTTGTAGTCAATGCATTTGAATTTGAAGAAAACGATGATGATGAAGTAACTGTAGAATTTTGAATACTAACTTCATTATTTCCATTTACATTTCTTCTAACCACAGATTGTGGAATAGCTCTTTTTTTTGGGTTATTAAACCATTGAGGTTCTTGATTATTATTATTTACATCAAATTGTGATTGTAGATCATTGGAAAATAAATGTTTGTTATTATTATTTAATTGTATATATGGCTGTTGTGAATTATTTTGTAATTGATGATAAGGTTTTTGTTGATTACCTTGTTGTTGTGTAGTATCTTCTGATGGTTGTGAAAAATTGATAGACACATTATTAAATCTATTATTTAAATTTAAAGTGGTATTTGTATTCAGCATGGTATATTGTTTATATTATTTTGATTGTATATGCACTTTCAGTCTTTGAACAATTATTGAATGCTACTACTCGATTTAAAAATCTAATCAATCAGTTATTCGTACTTGTCTTTCGGTCGATTCGTTATAAGAGCCAAAATAAAAATTAGAAAAGAATAGTAACTAAACTAAATTATTTTTTTTCTTAATAAATTGTCGATTAGTAAAATTTAAAGAGTAATGATAACTAATTCCAATATAAAAATCATTTAAAGATTCAACAACTTTAATATTTTACCATAATTTAAACCTCTCTATTCAAATTCTTGTTTTATTATTATGTTTACAAATTTCTTTTCAAATAATTTTTATTTTTAGTGAAAAATTTTAAAAGGCGGGTAAAACTGTGTATAGTTTTAATGTAAACTGTTAATGAATATCAAGTTTAAAAGGTAATTATATAAAGATAAATCTATTAAATATTAAATTATTCTGGGTCTACTAACTAATTGGTCTCCAATTATGGCTATATGAACATTTAATTGAGATTTAACACTACTTTGTATTGTGAATTATCAATTTTAATTGTTATGTTTTTTACTTAATATTATATGCGAAACTTGATTGTCAATTGATTTTATTGAATTATCTTTCTATAAATTATTAAAATGCAAAATTTGTTTTTTAGTTTTATTTCAGTTTATATTTCTGTCTTTGTTTTAGTATATCCAATTGTTCTCTCATCTTTAAATATCCAATATGAATTTTACCTAGGAAATGATCAGCTAATCTTCTATCGGTATCTAATCTTGATAAATATGCACCGCAAACTTCACAAACTTGTAATTTTTGTTGTGCCATTTGTCCAACATTCTCTGTTATGTTTCTGACTTTTTTGGAGACTAAAGTTCTTTCTTCTTTCATATTCTCTAATTTAATAGATTGTAACATTGCTTTATTAACTTCATTTGCATGAAGTAAACATTCAATTTCTTGATCCATAAAACCTATCTTTGCATCAAGTATATCTAATTCTTCTGTTACTTGTTTTATTCTTTCTTTTTCCTCTTTTGTATGTTCTAAATGTTTTAATGCTTGTTGAATTAATATATTACAATCATTAACAAATTTTGATAATATAATAAAATATTCTCTTTCAAATTCAGGAAATTCTTTACCATCATTCTTTAATGATTCGTATTGCAATTTATGTTTAATTAAATGGATTTGTGGACATTTACCCATGCTTTGTTTTGTACCAATGAATAAATCATACGGGCATTCACCAACTAGATATGCTTTACAAACTCTAGGGTCTTGTAATTTAATTTCATTATAGTTATAATTATTTAAATTATATCTACTTCTCCCACTATTTCGACTACCATTGCCCATTAATTGGTCTAACAGTTTTCGTTGTTCATCTACAGCTCTTGCCATTGTATTTATATATAGTTTATTTTACTAATTGTGTATTCGATTTTAAAATCTTTTCAAAATTATGATATCTTTTGACGTTTCAGTGTTTTTATAGTATCTTTAGAATTTATAAGAAATTCAAATGTTGAGAGTCAATGAATTGGTAACTATATGTAATGTTTATTTAATTAACTACACTTTAATCAAACTTTTAAGGTATTATATTTTAAGTTAAATTGCTCTTCTTCTACTTTTTTTCTAATGATTTCAATTTTGACAAAAATTAAAAAATCACAAGAATTTGGCTTAATAATATGTCAATTCATCGAATTTAAGAGTATAAATATTAAGAGATAACCATTATAACATTATAACATGAAAGTATGTATCACTATATATATATATGTTTGTGTGTAACTATATATTTGTAATGTAATGCTGTTACTTTTAATTTTATATGGACAGTTGTGACAATAAGTAAAATCTCGAAATAAAATTTTAAAATTAATAAATTTTGTGTCACAATGTGATTTAATTGTTGTTTAACATATAATTTATAATAACTTTAAAGCATGAATATAATCTTATTATGTTATTTATTAGGAAATCTAATATTTATAATTTATAAATTTATGGTATAGTTGGATATAGGTAGTTTTGAGATAGTAACGTTAGCACCAAAACTATTAAATAATATATATTGTTCATATCATACTATAACAGTTCATAGAAGGTTAAAGATGAATACCATATACCAATGGTTAAATTCATTTTATAACTTTTGTTGGCTGGGAGAAAGATTATCTGATTTTGATGTAGTACTGCTAATTGGTGGCTCTGATAAATTTGGAACGCAATTAATACTAAAATTGTTAGAAGAAAATGTTACAGTGATTAATGTAGATTTAATTGATATAGATAGCAATGAATTTAATAAAAATATAAACTCTAAAACTAATTATAATTACATAAAATGTGAATCATTCAAAGACGTTAAATGTATTAAAAAATCTATAGACAATATTGAACAATTGACATTGTCACCAACGATACTTATCAACAATATTAATTTTGAATTCGAAACTATATTAGAAGGGTCAATTAAGGATAATTTAGATAATATTCCAATCAATTATGTTGACACTTTTAAACAATCAGTTATCATAAATTTAGAAAATGTAATGATTTTAACAAAGTATATTCTGAATAAATTCATGGATTCACATTTATATTATATAATAAATGTGTCAATTGATGTCAAGGAAGATTATACATGGGAAGGTTCAAGATTTAAAACTTCTAAAATGGCTTTGAATCAATATCATGATTCTCTTGTATCTGAACTTAGAGAATTGTATTGGGAAAAAAGCATAGATATAAAGAATGTATTGTATTATCTACCTTATAGGCATATTAATAAAACAGAATTTGAATACTTGTGTCCAGGTCTGGCTAATAATGCAATCTCCCATTTGAAAAATGGAGAAAGAGGATGTATAAATCTGTAATTTGAAGCATATATCATACTTTTCTTTTTATTTTCATTATATCTCAAACTAACTATAATAAAATAAAATAATTATACCTAAATCCTATATTAAGCAAGTAAATAATTAAATTCAATTATACATACATATACATATAATAAATTTTATTTCTAATTCATTTATCTTTAGTGACATCTTTTAAAGTCATTTACATTTTTTAAAGGTCTTTTTCCTTGCAAGATTTGAAATTTTGAAAAGATTACAAGTGAAGAACTCAATTGTTTTAAAAAAAGGAATGACCATTACTAGTGAAACAATTGTATTTTAATTACCATTGATACTGATATATAGACAAAACTATAAAGTAAATAATAAAAATAGTATAACTACATTAAAATATTAAATTCTGGAGTCTATTCTACTACGAATCCTTATATTGATCATAATTTTAAACCATTACTTGCATAATATTTTTTTAAACAAAATGAGTGCTACAATATTGTCAGTTTGGAATGTATCTTCATATTTGATAAGAGCTGTATGCTTCCTTCATATATCTCATACTTATATATATGAATTTACTGAGACTAGAGGAGAATCTATGGTACCGACTTTAGCTGTTCAAAACGATTATGTGCATGTAGTGAAAAAATATAGGAATGGTAGAGGTTGTAAAATTGGTGATTGTATCGTTGCTGCTAAACCTACTGATCCAAGTCATAGAGTCTGTAAACGTATTACTGGCATGCCAGGTGACTATATATTAGTTGATCCAAGTGAATCGATTACTAAAGATAAGGCAGATGTAAATGAGCCTTTTGAAAATTATATTAAAGTACCAAAAGGTCACATTTGGGTAACAGGTGATAATTTAGCTCATTCACTCGATTCAAGAACGTATAATTCGATACCTATGGGTTTGGTTAAAGGTAAAATTGTTGCAGGGAACGATTTTAATAAACCTTTTTGGAATGGCTCTATCAACAATATATTAGGTTTTAGGAAAATAAAAAATACTTTTATTGATGAAGATCAATAAAGTTTTAATAATTTTGTAAATATAATTATATATATATATATATATATATATATTCATTTCATTTAGCATTAATTTAATATTCATAAATTTGTCAAAGGAAACAATTATAGATGAGGAGATTGCTTGTTATCTTATTTTATGTAATTTGGAGAAATATATAATGTATAGTTGTAAATATATTTAAAAGTATTATAAATTTCTTATATTTATTTTTTTTATTGAGATTTGATTATAAACCTTGGAAATCTCTTAAGAATTTAGTACCAATTAATAAAGTTGGAATAGCTAAAATAGCAGTATAATATAAAGTTTCGAAAATGGATGCACCTAAAAAGTATTGGGTAAAAACACATTCGATACCTGAGATTAAAGTAATGAAAATGACGAAGTAAATAAATTGGAAACCGGATGGGAACTTAATAGAAGAAACAGCACCACTAATCAACCAAGTTAAAACCAATAGTACACCAGCAAGCATCATCACTAGAGAGAATAATTTACAAATGGATTCTGGAGCAGTACTTGAAATTTCATTAAATATGTTAGTGATCTCATCTTTAACACCATATCTGGAAGGGGCTTCGTAAATAACTTTAATATCTTCAGACAATTGGAATTTAAAAACTTCTTTTAAAATATTATCAGATTTACCTTCCTTAGCTAATAATAAAGAGACAGTCATTGGTAATTGTTCATTAATGGATTTAGATAATAATGATTTAGATAATTTTGATACTTCTATTTTATATGTGATATGATTTTTGTCACCATCTTTTTTAATAAGTGGTTCTATTGATGATTCTAAATTATTTTCTGGGAAACCAATTAATAAATTTGATTGATCAAAATTTTCATTGACGTCTAAATTGAATTCTATAACATCTTCTAATTTAGTAATCTTAATAGAATCTTTTAATAAAATACTAGTAGCAGTGGCATCGATATTATCAATGAATAAAGTTGTCTTTTCATCACCAACTAATCTGATCTTACCATTGGTTGCTTTTAAAGCTAAACATCTGTAACTGAAAACAAAAAGTAGAGCTAGTATATTTATAATTTGCATTTTTTCCTGTTATCAAGTTGGTCTTAGCCTTTCGAAATTTAAAGATTAAATCAAAAACAAAAAAAGTAAAGGTAAAGAACAAATATAGATTGATATTTATATCGTAATGGTAATATACAATTTTCTGGTTTACAATAAAACTAACATTGATTGTTTTAACTCTTAATCTCTTTTACTTTCTTGAATTTATTTCATTCGAAATTTCAATTAATTTAGAGGCTTCGATATTTTTGGAACTTTAATGTGAACAGTAATAAATTCGGGTAAACAACAGCAACAGTTTCTCATAATTAAGGTAATAAAATACTATTTAAATTAAACCAAGATAAAGTACAAGATTAGTTATAATAATATACATTATTTATAATAATAATATATGCTAATGTAGTCATTGAATTCATTTACTCTTTAAAAGTTATATGTTATTCTATATTTTGTTTGTAGAGAGATACCATCACAAGATGTCCAACAATTGATCAGGTACGTCTAACCCTTCATTGGTAAACTTCAATCTATTCAGTTCATTATAATTTATATTTAATTTATCTAATTCATCCTTTATCTCATTAGTAAAGAATGGTTTATAATCAGTTTGTAAAAAAATCATTATTAGTTTATTTTGTAATTCTTTGGAGATATTCTCACGTAAATAAAATAATATTATTGCAAATGACATTGCCTTACATGATATTTCGATTGGTATACCTGCATACCCAGTACATAATCCTGGAATAATTATGGTCTCTATATCTATTGATTTAGTTTTATTAAGTGCAGACCAAGTAGTATCAAATACTTTCCTTATGGCTTCATCATAATTGTTCTCATGGAAAGTAAAATTTTGAGATGGTGTGATCATTGTTGGGATGTGATGGATGTATCGAATCTTATTGCTTATCTTACCAAAATATAAAGATGTATCTATCAATGTTTGAAATCCAATTGGTTTATAATCACGATCAAGTTTATTTCTAAACCAGTTTTCAAATTGTTTATCACCAAAATATTTATATAAAGCTAAATCAAACCCTCCGCCTAAGAACCCAAATGAATTGCCAGGTGAGACAACACTACATTTGTTTGGACTAATTGACCCTTCATACGTATTTAATATTAATTCTTCAGTTAATTGTTCAAAATTTTTATTCAATATTTTAAGATTATATTTTTGTTGTAAAATCTTGGGTATAAACGTTTGCCATGAGCTTGTTAAAGCTTGATTCGTATCAGAAAGAATAATTTTAAGCATTGCTATAATGTTATTACCACTTTAATTGTTATATTTAATATTGTATTGATTTAGAATTATTTACATCTTTAACAAAGAAGTTTTAGTTATACTGGCAACGGATAAACTAATTCAAATAATTAACTTCTCAAAATACCTTTATGCATATATATATAAAAACTGAAAAAGATTTGTTAAAGGCCATCTATTGACAAAGTGAACTAAAATAAAAATTGGCTAAGCAAGAATAAACAAAGTTGAATTTTCAATCATTATAATTAAATTAGATATATTGATACAAATTATGATATTTAAATATATGCATATTTTACTTAACGTTGTCCCATAAAAAATATATTATTTATCCTTCTTTCTTCCAAATATATTATTTATCCTTCTTTCTTCCAAATAATTTTTTAAGCTTGGTACCTAAGGTTTTCTTTGTAGGTGTATTAGAGCTTTCACTAGGTGTCTTTTGTAAACTTTGAGTTCTCATTGTCAGTCTTGATGGCGAATGTTCAGCATGAGGGTGATTCATGGTAGGACGTGATACTTTATCACCCATACTAGCCGAACGTAAAGATAATTTACTTGTTTTATTATTCACCTTTGGAGAATTGGTTTCTGATAAAGATCTGTCCATTCTGTTAGATTCCATGTATAAAGGCTTTGGAGCACTAAAATTGCTTGTGAAAGTATCATCTTCATCGTCAGAGTCTGCAAATCTTGATTTCCAACCAGAACCTTGAATATCAGCAATAGTTGAATGAGTATGTGGTTGAGTTTCGTCTTGAGTCATGCCCAATCTATCTCTTAATGATAGTGTTTTAAATCCTAACTTAGAATCGATATTTCTTTGCTTCTCAAAACTAGATCTCTTAGGAGCCGGTTCTGTTGGATATAACGGACTATTATTGATCATTGCAGACATTCTATGAGAGTGAAGTTGATGTTGTGATTGTGGTTGTTCTTGTTTCCTATTAACAGTTTTGGATTTATTTTGTTGACGACCTGGATGACGCTGAGGTATTGAATATCTATCATTATTTGTGGATTTAGGGTTACTTGAACCAAAATTTTTAGAATTTCTATCCACTGTTGTTTTTGAACCATTTCTTGCTCTAATAGCATTTAAGTCATTGGTAATAGATTGTGTTCTTGGATTGTTAATAATTTTACTATTTCTGTTAGACTTTGATTTTGTTGGTTTACGAGATAAATTTTCGGAACTCATTAATCCTGAATTTAATCTTGTATTTTCAGCCGTAGTCAAGGATAAGTAAGCTTGATTTGCTGGTGACACATCATCATTGTATACTGAAATGTCATTTAAATTTGAAGTGTTCTTTTTCATAGCAGACTTAATTGGAGATATTTTTGAATTACGTTTACTCTTTTTATTATTAACTTGAATTGATGTCAATTCGCCTGATTTATCTCCTTTAGGTGATATATTATTAATCTTGGCTGTGTTTTTAATTGCTTTAGGGACCTCTTTCTTTTTAATTGAAACTTCTGGCTCCTCGACATCTTCATTGTTGCTGGTTAGAGAAATATTATCAATTGCAATTAAATTACTGTCACGTTTTGAAACAAATGATGTTTCTGTTCCAGTTATCTCTCCATCTCCCTCCTTATCTTTGGTTATATTAATGCTTTGTTTATTATCATTTAAACTATTGATTTCAGCATTCGTATCTTCTAAAGTAATTGTATTTTCTTTATCCTTTAAAGAAGAAGAAGCACTAATATTTTCATAAGTAGATGTATTTGAATTATTGGATGCAGCTGAAATTGTATCAAAAAATTCTTGATCAACAGGTGAGTCTGCTTTTGAAGGACCATCTTCTGCAATTTCATCCTCTTTTTCACTACTATTGAAATCATCAAATAACTTAAGAATTTCTCTCTTTTCTTCATTCAAACTTGCATAATCAGATGAAACAACGGAACTTTTCGAAAGTCTTTTATCAGTTTTGTCATTATCAGTAACATCCAGATGGTTCTTACTGCTTTGGGAAATCGGGTAGTCAGGTCTTTCACCTTCAACTTCATTTTCGGATTTAATAGATTCAGATTCTTCTTCTTGTCCTGATTCTTTAGATTCTTCTTTATTAGTGTTCATACTTTCTTCTAACATTATTGACTCAGAGATTAACCTTCTCATTTCTTTCTTTTTTGGACTCAAATCATCTTCTATCAACTTTGCTGGTTTTTGAGATTGAACATCTTCTCTATTGTTGTTATTTACATTGTTTTCAATTTCACTTTTAAAAAGATAATTAGATATAGCTGATTTGTCACTTGAAGGAGAAATGATATTAATTCTTGAAGGTGTATTGCCATCTGTAATCATATTTAGATCACTTTGATCTATAATAGGGTGGTCTTCAACGCTTCTCTTAGGTTTTCTTGATTTTGTTGGGGTGCCTTCTATATCCTTTTCTAACTCTTTTTCTGTTTCTTCTTCTAAGGTAGATTCCATGATTATATGAGATTTTTCATCAGGAACTCTCTTAGTTTGTCTTGTATTGAAGGAATGCATTTCATGAGATTCATTAATTTGTTTCATATTTTTATTGATTGGAGAAACGCTATTTTGCGAATTTAAAGATGACGTCCTTCTCTCACTTGGAGAAAGAGGCTGTGTATTAATTCTATCTAAACCTCTCTTTTTAACTGATTGAGAAGATGTAATACTTGAAAGTGATGACGATCTAGATGAAACTTTAACATTATTTTTGTTTAATGACTGTGTGGAAACTTTCTTTGATAGATTTTGACTTCTTGAAGAATTTGGTAAGTCATTTGAAGAAGCTGAACGACGTAAGACTTTCTTAGTGACAATTGGTTCTTCAATTGGTACCTCGACATTTACTGCTACTAAACCATTTGGACCCGGTAAATATTTCTTCATTATCATACTTGTACTTCTTGTTAAAACGTTTGGCACTTGACCGCCGCCAAATTCTTGAAATGTCTTTCTTGCCTCAAGTTCTGAGGCTTTGCTCCTTCTATTTATACTGAGCTTACTACCTTGCAAGCTATTATTACGACTACCACGACTACCCACACTTGTAATACTATGTGAACTTTCAATGCTATTATATCTATTTGTTACCGGTACTGAACTTAATCTTCTATTATTTTTAACTCTACTATCGGAAGTAGCACTATTATTTCGTTGATTGCTTGCTATAGAACTATTCCTTGGTAAAGTATCTACACTTCTTCTTGCTCTCAAACTATTATTTTTTTTACCTTCATTTGAAGGAGTCTTCTCTCTGCTTGTAAATGAACCTAGTCTAATAGAGGAAGTTCTATTAATATTCAAATCAGAACCGTACATCTCTGAATTTCTTCTTGAATAAGGATTATTTGTATTATATTGTGGTATTTTATTTTGATCCACAGTTCTACCATTATTTGTCATAGCATTGCCGATTGCAGAAGCAGCAGCCAATGCACCTAAATTAACAGGTTTTTCTGGTTGACGTGATAAACGTTTACTTCTAAACATTATTAGTTGTGAAAGTCAATTATTTTGATCGCTTATCTTGTAAAAACAATTGCAACTACAATTACAATTATATTGTCTTTGGATCAATAAAAAAACCTCTTTTGTTTAAATGAGAGTAATATGATATTTTTAAAAATGTCCCTTTATATGGTTTATCTTGCAAGAAAAAAAAAAAAAGACCAAAAAGGGAAGACAAGAATTGATTCAATGGAAAATTTAATTAATTAAATTTAATGGAATTTTAATGAATCAATAGGAATTATAATTATATGTTAAGTTATTCACAAATAAAATAAAACAGAATATAAAGTAATTTGATGTAAATTTTAACGAAATTTCTCATTAATTTCGTTTTCATTTGAACTTAAAATTTGGAAATTTTCATTTTCATTTTTCGAAATTCAAATTTTATTTTTTGGTGGGAAAAAAAAAGGAAAACCAAGCATTGTGCGTTTGTTTCTGTGTACATTTTTCGTTTTTCCAATTTTTCAAATTAATTTTCCGGTTGCATTGTGCACTGTTTTACTGTCTTTTCCGTTTCCCAATAAATTTTTCTCAATTCGAAAAATTTATTTTTATTTTTTTGTTAAAGGGACCAAACCCATATACATTTGTGTACAAATTTATTTGTTTTATAATCAATTGATAAATGTATAAAAGACAATTGAAATGAAGTTTGATTGTACATGTATTAGATTGGGTATTATATATTTCTTTTTGATTAAGAAATATTGAAATTAAGACAATTTTATTTTATTTTATTTTATTTTATTTTATTTTATTTTATTTTATACATTTATGTTTTCTCTTTCTTTTGAAAAAAATATCATTTCCAATTAAATATCAATTCATAGATATAAATTTATAAATACAATATATAATACAATATATAATACAATATCTTTGATTTTATTTGTCTTTCTTTAATCAGAATCGCTTTCGAAATCACTTTCAGAATCAAAATCTAATTCGGCATCTTCTTCTGTATAATCTTCTTCATCATCTTCATCATTATCGGTCATAATATATTCTGCATATGTAATTTTGTTTGTTAATGATTTATCTTCTTCTTCTTCTTCTTCACGATCAATTTCAATTGTATCATATTGGAATGTCCAAAATAATTTGAATTCTTTAGAGATTGTCGCTGTTAATATTGTTGAGATAATTAAACTTGGTACAATATATAATAAAGCAGGTTGTGCAACATTATACATGGTTAAAGCGGTCATACATGAAATCATTGCAAAGGTATAACTGATACAAGCAACAGTAAAATATTTACCAACATATTTTTTATTTAATAAATGGAATTCTGTATCATTATTATCATAATGATATTTCCAAATATCAAATTTATAACACATTGCAATAAACATACCTGGTAATGCAATATCACCTAATCCTAACAATGCAAAATCAAAATTACTTTGTAATGGATTGAATTTTGTTGGTACACTTATTTTTACTGGTAATTCTAAATTTGTTGCAACAGTTACCATGATATCAGTACCAAATACAAAATAAATATCATAAAAAAATAATGCAATTAAAATAAATACACCAGTTCTTAAATTTTTTAATTTTAAATTCGAGATTGCCCAAATTGCCATATTAACACTAACAATATTTTGCATTAACCAATTTTTAGATAAATAATGATACATTATTGTAGAGATAATACTACAGATAAAACCATAAAATGAAGCATTATCAAAATAAATATTGAAAATTTGTCTTTTAGATTTAATTGATGTTGGTCTTAAAAAGTCTCTCTTGTATAAATGTTTAAAGGTTGAATCTTTTTCAATTTCATCAATAGTGGTTTGGAAATATAATTTTGAATCATCTTTCTCTAAAGTTTCTTTATAACTGAAATTTGTAACAATACCACTATTAGCATTAATAAATTCATTATCATCGGATAAAGTAATACGATATCTTGGGAAATAAACCAATGGATTCCATTTACTTGTGATTGATGATAAAATACGAGAAAATGAATGTAATAAATAAGTGACAACAAATTTTGTTGATGGTAAATTCATAATTTTCATATTCAAAGTTAAAATCCATAACACATATTTCATCCATTGAAGATTAAATTTTTTAATAATAATATATAACCCACATAACGCAATGCTTGAAGTTAATGGTAAAATGATAGCATGTTTTTCATCCATTATATCATGTTTTTTTTTAGAGTCCTTATCATTTTTATAAATAATATGACAATCTTGATCAATATCAAAATCAGTTGGATGAAATAAAGGATGAATTTTTGTTGGTGGTAAAGCAGTATAAGGAATAGATGAAATTGAAGCAAAAGAACCAATGATTACCATTAATAATGCAGTGAAAGTCAGAATAAAATAATTTGTATAAATTGAATATTTTGAGACTAAATTCGTTAAAATAAAACCAATTTCATTTGATAATTTTTCAAATTGAGAATTCACATGAGTTTGTTTAGCTTGTAATAATGAATTAATATTATTGAAAATATTACTTAAATCTTTATTATCAATTGAAGTATTTTCAATTTGAGAATTTTCAACTAAAAATCGATAAACATAATTCTTAATTGAATCGATCGATCCAGACATCTTGTCAATAATTGTTTGTACTGTTCTGATGAAAGGAAAAAAAAATTATAAAACAAAGGTATATATATATAGTTTCAAAGGATATATTAGTTTTCTTTTTTTATAAAAGTTAATTTAATAATATAGTCAAATGTCTAATATTTCATAAAATAAATGTGACAAAATAAATAAAAAATCTTTTCTTTGTTTTAAATTAAAAAAATAGGATGAATTTGAGATTAAACTTTATAATTTTATATTTTTTTTTTTACAACTCTTTTAATTTTTTACTCGGCAAAAGAATTCATATTTGAATTACAATAACATCCTAAAAAAGTTGTTCGAATAAGATGGAAATCGATATATTAATTGACAGCAACTTTATACTTATACTTGAATCAAATTAACATTTCCAATACAATTATTGAATGTGTTTTTTGTAATTAATTATATGATTTAAGATATTATTAAGGAATAATTTTATTTACTTGTTATGAAAAAGTGAGAGAAAATAGAGAGTTTTTTTTTTTTTATATCGATAATACAATATGGATAATAAATTGTCAGATCTATTTGAATTTAGAAATATTTTACAATTTTGTTTAATTTCAAAAAAGAATTTTTCAATTATAATTGATAATGATGGAACTAATGATTTAACTGTTGAAAAAATAAATTCAAATTCAAATATAATTAAAGATAGAATATATGATGAATATAATGATATGATGAATATTAAAATTAATAATATAAATGATATTAATGATTATGGTAATATTAGCCACGTTGATGATGTTCTTAATATTAATATTATATCGAATTTAAATAAATTCAATGATGATGAACAAAATAAATTAATTAAATATTATAAAAGAAATTCAAAAAATAATATTTTAATAATAATAATATATTTTAATCCAAATAAGGATAGAAACTTGATTAAAATTAATGATTGGTTAATTAGTTCAATTTTAAGTTTTACAATAATAAATCAACTGGAAGTGAATGAACTTCAAATGTTTACTGGAAATGGAAATAAATTAAATATTGATGAAGATTTAAATTCAATTTTTATTGATCCAAGATTTAAAAGATATATATTAGATATTATAGTACATTTACGTATGCATTCATTAACGTATAAACCCAAAGGTGGAGGAATACATCCGGATTCGTTAGATAATATAATAGTATTATCTAAATTAATTAAATTATCACAAACAAAACAACGAGATAGGTTATTTGTTACGATTGAAGATATCAAATTAGCAATTAAATTACATTTCCCCATACATTTAAAATTAATTAAAAATTCACATATGGATATTAGTACAATGTATGGTAGCAAAGAAATAATAATTGATAATTTACTTAATAAATTAAATGAATTAAAAAATAATGAATTAAAAAATAATGAAATATTTTTCATTGAAAATATTGTAATTAATGATGTTATTAAGAAAGTGATACCACCAATATAAAATTTTTTCACAGAGGTCACTTAAGTTTTTTTTTCACATTAAATAACAGAATTTCCAAAAAATAAGAAAACAAAAAAACACATATATATGCATTATAACATACATCCATAAATAAGAAATTAATTAGAAATTAATGAGGATAACTTTTATCAGTTCAAGTACAATTAAAATAATTTTATTCATAAAATATTGTATTATTTTTATAAAATTTCAAAACATTATTAACCCATCTCTTCTCTTAAAAAAAATGTATTGAATATTAGTTGTTTAAACCCGGGAACTATAATAACAACAGGAGAAACTAGTTACAACACTTCGAAACTAATTATATCATATCGTATTTAAGATGATATCATAATATTATTTTAATGGAAAACTATGCACAAATCACAAACATTAAACTCATCTTGGTTAAGAGTCGAAAACATTTACAATTACTTCTTGCTACTCTTTGAAAAAAAAATATTTTTCACTTAATTAATTAAAAATTGCATTTCGTAAAATTTTTCATTTTCGAAATTTCATTGTTAAAATGATTGTATCTACGTATTTTGATGTATAATTTAACATCCTTACTTGTACAATTCTTTTGTATGAAGATGTCAAGTACTAGATACAGCAATTTATTGAATTTATTCAGTTTTCGAAACCTCGTAATTTTTGATACTGTATATTTTGTTACTATTATTAGGGTAAAACCCTTCACTCTTATAATAGTAAATTCATTAAAATAAATTAATAAACTTCTAATTATTTTAATGAAGCAATTGGAAATTAATTGAAATTAATTGGGAAATATATTGACATTTCTATTTCGTTGCAATTACTTATTATATAAAGAGTACAGTTTTCACTTTCTTTTCTTTCCCAATTGAAAATTGATTATAATTTTTTATATCTAGTTTTACTTATTACTTAAAATATAAAAAAAGAAAAAATATCAAGTATAATAATTAATATTAATTATTATATAATATAAATCAATACATTTAAAAAGAAAATGAAATATTCGTTATTCAGTTTACTATTCTTTTTTTTAATTAATTTTGTTAAATCAGATAGTGAAGAATTCAATTTAGAAATTACTAATGACGCTAAAGGCTATAATGGAGAAAATATATATGTCTCTGATAAAACTTTAGTTATTGCTTCTAATGTTGATACAGAAACTGCAAGTATTTTCAAAGGTGTCGTTACTGATTTAGGTTACATTAAATTAACTGATGGTTCTTACGTTTATATCGATGATAACAAAAATTTGAAAACTACTACAGATGTTGCTCAAGCTACCACCAATTTTGCTATTATGGGCGGTGCTTTGGCTTATAAAAGTGATGCAGCTTTTTACGTTTTAAAGATTGATGGTTCTTATAATTTAAGAATCGGTTACACCACTGATGATTCAAGCGAAAATGTCTTAATTTTCTGTGTTGATTTATCTGGTAATAAATTATCTAGTTTCCAACCAAATTCTGCTTCTGTTCAAGCTATTATTTCCACTGCTACTAATTCTGCTGTTCAACCAAATGTCTCTGTCTCCACTACTAAGACGGCATCTGCTACCACAGATAAATCAAGTAATGAAGCTGTAAGCTCTAAATCTTCTACTAACTCTACTTCTCTTTCGTCTACTGCTGCTTCGTCTACTGCTGCTTCTTCTACTGCTGCTTCTGCTTCTTCTTCAAGTTCTGATTCTGTTGAATTCTCTTTAATTACAATTAATTCTGGCACTTCTTTCCAATATAACTCAGTTTATTTGAACACTACCGACAATAAGATTTACGTCTTAGCTGCATCTTACGCTGAAGATGACGGTTCTGTCTTACAACTATTAAACGGTACTATTACAGACAAAGGTGCTTTCAAAGTCTCTAATGGCGGTTACTTATCTGTTGCCGACGATGGTGAAATTACCTGTATTGATGATGAAAATGATGCCACTACTGACTTCTCAATTGACGGTGGTCACTTAAAACATAAAGATTCTGATGCTTTCTACGTTGTTTCCGATGGCCCTCGTTACGTATTAAGAGCTGGTAAAAAAATTGGTGTTAATATTGTCAGTTTAGTCTTAAGAGCTATTGATACTGAAGGTAGAGATGTTGCTGACTACTCTGCCAAATCTTCTACTGATTCTACTTCCACTGATACTTCTTCTTCCACCCAGACTTCTTCCACCCAAACTTTTTCCACCCAGGCTTCTTCCACCTCCGAATCAATGACCTCTACTCATGCTAACGGCACTTCCTCTATTACTCAATCTAACTCTTCCTCTGCTTCTTCTTCTGTTTCTCGTTCCTCAAGCAGCAGTAGTTCTAGTAGAACCGATAACGGTGTTGCTGAATTAAGAGTCTTTGATGTCATGACTGGTTTAGTTGCCGTCTTCATCAATGTCCTTGTTTTGTAAATAATTTAACGACTTTCAAAAATGACTTAATTTTTAATCTAGATATTTATTTAAATAAATATCTCAAATATAAATAATTAATAAAATATTTATAACCTTTTCTTAAAAATAATGACACTTTTTTGTTGTTATTGATAGTTCTTTTCACTTTAACTTCCTTAAATCGCGATGACCTTTAAAAAATAATTTTGAAATATTTCAATATTTAATAGTTTTTTAAATTTATTGATATTAAACAATCTTAAATCTAAGATATATAATAAGTTGGACTAAACCTATTTTTAAATAAACGAATTAAAATCTTTTTTTGAATATATACATTCAATAACTTTTGTCAAAAAATCTTTCAGTTAAAAAATTATTAATCAGAACTGTAAAATTACAGTTAAAAATGTCTGAAAGAAAGGCAATTAATAAATACTATCCTCCAGATTATAACCCTATTGAAGCTGAGAAACAAGCACGTAAATTAGCTAAGCAGTTAAAGAGTAAGAATAAAAATGTCGTGACTATTCGTTTAATGACTCCATTCTCAATGAAATGTTTGAAATGTTCAGAATATATACCGAAAAGTAGAAAATTTAATGGTAAGAAAGAGTTGCTTTCAGAAAAATATTTGGATACAATTAAGATTTATAGATTGAGTATCAAATGTCCCGCATGTAATAATATGATAAGTTTTAAGACAGATCCAAAGAGTTCCGATTATATCATGGAAGTTGGAGGTGAAAGAATTAATTTTGAGAATTCAAAAGACACAGATCAAAAATCAAAAAATAATGAAACAGTGGATGAAGCACTTGAAAGATTATTGAAATTACAGAGAGAAGAAGAACAAGAGTTGATGGGTAAAAATGATACAGATGATAAAATGGAAGTACTAGAGCAAAAATTGACACAGATGCAACAGCAACAAAAAGATGATGAAGAATTAGAGGCTTTGAAAAAAAGTACATATATGAGGATGAAACAAGCACAAATGATGAAATCAGGAAAAAACAATGAAAATAATGATAATTCATATGATGAAAGTATAGATGCCCAATATGAAAGAAAGTTAAAAGAGTTACAAACGATAACAAATGATTTAGAAACACAAGAAGATACATCAGAAAAAATTGAAGATTTAGAAAAAATAAATATCTTTAAAGATTGTAATAGTATAAATAATTGGAATAGAAAGAAAAAATTAAAGAAAGGAAACCCATTGGGTGTATCAATAAAAAAAAAGAGAAAGTAAAATATTTACTGAATTTATGATAATTTGTTGAAAGGATAAGAATAAATAAATAATGATAGCAGTAAGTTATATATTTTGCATTAAAAATTTATATAATTTCTATATAGAAATGATAATATACCTTGATATATTGGGAACTATAAATTTATGTAATATTGTGTCTATTTATATCTGAAATATTTTTAATTGGCATGTTATGATTTATGATTAGTTATGCGAAATTGTTTTTTAAAATCCAACCAACAAAGTTGAAAATACCATTTTGTTGAGAAAAATGTATAGTTAATATATAAAAAAAAATAAAGGTATATAAAAGAAGATACAAACAAGATCTTAAAGTTATTCGATTTATATCAATTTCCTTTATTTACCAACATAAGCTATCTAACAATTAAAGTGAGACTATCATAAATAGAACTATTTCATTTAATTAAAATATGTCAGAATACCCATATCAACCTGAAACTCCAATTCCAAAAGTCGAATTCGAAAAATTTGAAGATACTAAATTTGCATATTTACTATGGCCTGCATATTCCAAGAGTTTGGAAGCTATTAAACCAAAAGGTCGTGTGGTAATTGTCCATGGGTTTGGTGAGTATACTCAAATTTATCATAGAATGATGGATCAGCTATCCATCAATGGTTATGAATCATTCTTCTTTGATCAAAGAGGTTCAGGTGAAACTTCACCTGGGAAATTAAAAGGTCTAACTAATGAACATCATACATTTAATGATCTTGACCATTTCATTTTAAAAAATATTAATGAATGTAAAAAAAAATCTATTCCGTTATATCTTTGGGGCCATTCCATGGGTGGTGGTATTGTTTTAAACTACGCATGTACTGGCAAATATAAAAGTGACTTCAAATCATTTATAGTTTCAGGTCCTTTAGTAGTACTACATCCACATTCTGCTCCAAATAAATTGGCCACTATGTTTTCCTCTTTATTGGCTAAGTTTTTACCAAATTTTAGAATCGATACAGGGTTAGATTTAGAAGCAATAACATCCGATAATAGATATAGAGATTTCCTAGCTAACGATCCTATGAGTGTTCCATTATATGGTTCTTTCAGACAAATATATGATTTCTTAGAAAGGGGCAAAGGTTTATATTCTAATAAGGATGGTAGATTATCCAAAATATCATCACCTTTATTTATTCAGCATGGTAAAGATGATAAGATCAATGATCCTAAGGGTTCACAAAAGATCTATGATTACCTGAAATCTAATGGTGATGTAAAATTAAAGTTGTATGAAAATTCAAGACATTCTATTCTTTCTTTAGAAACTGATGAAAAGTTTGATGTCGTTTTAAAAGATTTAATAGAATGGTTAGATACATATTCTAATTAAAATAATAATATAAATATGCAATATACAATACGCCTATATATATATATATATATACGTATATATCATTAATCATTAGTATTTTAAAACTTTAAATAAAAACAAAAAAATACTTTATTTTTATAAAGAATCGACATACCAAAATATATCCATAATTATATATAACAGCAATTTAATATTTCTTTAAAGTACCGAAATTTGATATATTATTCGTTATTCATTGTGTTGAAACATTAAAAATTTTCAATCTAGTTCCCCTTCTCAATTAGTTTCTTTTCATTAAAATCTCTTCTATCCCTATTCAATTCTGATAAAACAGCTTCTCTGTACTCTATGTCATCTTCTTTTGGCTCAAAAAATACATGGTCAACTACTATATTTCTTCCAGCAATTTTACTACCATTTAGATTATCGATGGCCAGTATACAAGATCTTTGATCTTCATATTTTAAATAAGCAAAACCTTTAGAGTCTCCAGTATCTTTATCTCTTACTAACTTAAGATCTGTTGGGACTCCAAATTGAGAACAGACGGTTAAAATATCATTTTCTGTTAATTCTTTATTTAAGTTACCAATGTATATATATGCTTGATCTTTATATGCATTATGCCACGATAATTTTTCATCGAGTATTCCAATTTCCAATTCTTTATTATTAATGGAATTAATTGATTTTATTTTGTTCATACTATATAATTCGCATTCAATATTATCAAAGTTGTTTATTCACTACTTTATTTTTAACAAACTATCTTATTTTAAAGCGATAGTCATCAAAAGGAATAACAGTAAAGATCGAAATAAGATTTTAATCTTATTCTGAAAGTTAAACTTGGTATAGATCAACATGAAACACACATATTCATTACCTTAATAAAGTATTCTCATTTAATCTTTACAGTCTTATTTAAAACTTGCGATGAGCTTTACCCGGGTACACATAATTAAATTCTCTTTTTCTCTTTAAATTTTCTACTTTTTTTTTTTTGGTCTCAATAATTAGAATAATATAGAGCCAAATGGTATCAATTTAAATAAAAAAAAATGTGTTAACAGATACAATAATTCTTGGATTAGAGGAGAAATAGAATTAACTCTAGTTGTCGATTTAATATTAGAGCTTGGAATATATATATAGGATATTAATTCTTTTATAATAATTCTCTAAAAGTTCATACAAGATAATAAAATACCCATAAGGTTCTAGATATTATAATTATGCCAGACCAAGAAAATATCTTGTATCAACAAGAAACTGATAACTCTTCATCAGAAAAGAATGCATTTGATGATTCTGAAGACGATCAAGACTATTTAGTTTCAGATCCAAACGTTAATAATCAATTAGGAGAATTTAATGAAGATTATATGACACATGAACATGGTGGTCAGATTAATAATGATGTCGTTGTAAGTTCTGCGGAACATGCTTGTGGTTATTGTGGTATTGATTCTCCGACATCTGTTATTAAATGTAACATTTGTAAGAAATGGTTTTGTAATTCCAAGAATGGTACTTTATCTGGTTCTCATATTGTTAACCATTTAGTTTTATCACACCACAACGTCGTATCCTTGCATCAAGATTCTGATTTAGGTGATACAGTTTTAGAATGTTATAATTGTGGTTGTAAAAATGCATTTTTATTAGGGTTTGTATCTGCAAAAAGTGAAGCTGTTGTTGTACTTCTGTGTCGTTTACCTTGTGCACAAACTAAAAATGTTAATTGGGATACTGATCAATGGCAACCAATTATAGAAAATAGGCAATTCTTATCTTGGGTCGCCGAAGAACCTAGTGAGGAAGAAAAATTAAAATCAAGACTGATTACTCCTTCTCAAATTTCAAAATTAGAAGCTAAATGGAGATCTAATAAAGGTGCAACAATTAACGATATTGACCTTCCTGAAGGTCAGGAAGAGATTGCATCTGTGTTATTGAGATACCAAGATGCATACGAATATCAAAGATCCTATGGTCCATTAATCAAACTTGAAGCTGATTATGATAGACAATTAAAGGAATCTCAAGCTTTAGAACATATATCTATTGAATGGTCAATAGCTTTAAACAATAGACACATGGCTTCATTTGCATTATCCACTTTTGAGTCAAATGAATTAAAAGTAGCTGTTGGTGATGAAATGGTACTAAGATATTCAGGAATGCAACATCCAGAGTGGGAAGGTAGAGGTTATATTGTGCATTTACCAAATAGTTTCAGAGATGAATTTTCTCTAGAATTAAAGCCAAGTAAAACACCACCTCCTACTCATCTTGCTACCGGTTTTACAGCTGAATTTATCTGGAAAGGTACATCTTATGATAGAATGCAGGATGCATTAAAAAAATTTGCAGTTGATAAAAAATCTATATCTGGTTATTTATATTATAAAATTTTAGGGCATGATGTTTTAGATATTGCGTTTGATGTTCCAATTCCTAAAGAATTATCTATTCCCCATTTTGCTCAACTAAATGCATCGCAAGCAAGTGCAGTTGCAAATGTATTACAAAAGCCTTTATCCTTAATCCAAGGACCTCCGGGTACTGGTAAGACCGTTACATCAGCAACTATTATTTATCATTTGTCTAAATCTCACAAAGATCGTATTTTAGTATGTGCTCCTTCTAATGTTGCTGTAGACCATCTTGCAACTAAGTTACGTGATTTGGGTTTGAAGGTAGTAAGACTAACAGCTAAAAGTAGAGAAGATGTTGAAAGTTCTGTATCTAATTTAGCACTACATAACCTAGTTGCAAGGGCTGCAAAAGGTGAATTAAAAAAGTTATTAAAATTAAAAGAAGAGGTAGGTGAATTATCCGCAAGTGACACAAAGAAATTTGTTAAATTAGTAAGAAAGACTGAATCAGAAATTCTAAAAAAAGCAGATGTCGTTTGTTGTACATGTGTAGGTGCCGGTGATAAGAGATTAGATACAAAATTCAGAACTGTTTTGATTGATGAGAGTACACAAGCATCTGAGCCTGAATGTTTGATTCCAATCATCAAAGGTGCCAAACAAGTAATCTTAGTCGGTGACCACCAACAATTAGGTCCGGTCATTTTAGAAAGAAGAGCAGGCGATGCAGGTTTGAAACAATCATTATTTGAAAGATTGATTTCTTTAGGTCATATTCCAATACGTTTAGAAGTTCAATATCGTATGAATCCATATTTAAGTGAATTCCCAAGTAATATGTTCTATGAAGGTAGTTTACAAAATGGTGTCACTATTGAGCAAAGAACAATTTCAGGCAGTTCATTTCCTTGGCCAATTCATGAAATTCCTATGATGTTTTGGGCAAATTTTGGTAAAGAAGAAATATCCGCTAACGGTACATCTTACTTGAATAGAATAGAAGCAATGAACTGCGAAAGAATTATAACGAAGCTGTTTAGAGATGGTGTCAAACCGGAACAGATTGGTGTTATTACTCCTTATGAAGGTCAAAGAGCCTATATTTTACAATATATGCAAATGAATGGTTCTTTAGATAAAGAATTGTATATAAATGTCGAAGTTGCTTCAGTGGATGCTTTCCAAGGTCGTGAAAAGGATTACATTATTCTTTCTTGTGTTCGTGCAAATGAACAACAGGCTATCGGCTTCTTAAGTGATCCAAGACGTTTGAATGTTGGTTTAACTCGTGCTAAATATGGTTTAGTTATTCTTGGTAATCCAAGATCTTTATCTAGAAATGCTTTATGGAATCATTTATTGATTCATTTCAGAGAAAAAGGTTGTTTGGTTGAAGGTTCATTAGATAATTTACAATTGTGTACAGTCCAATTGACAAGATCTTACCAAAAGAAAAGAAATCCAAATAAATTTGATTTTAGCATGACTGCAAACATGGGAGAATTTAATTCATTCAATGATTTTGACACACAGAGTTTATTATCTTTTGGTGGAGCTAATTCATCTGCTGCTGCTATGTTCAATAATGCATTCGGACAAGGCAATGAGTGGAACAACAATCTCATAAATAATGATTTTAATAATGGTCAGTCTAACCCTATGGGAAGTAATGACAACCAATTCCAAAATAGTGATAATTTTGCCAAATTCGATTCAAGTTTGTCAAGAAACTTGCATGAAAATGAAGGTGTCAGATCAAAGTATGAAACATCCAATGTGCACAGTCTAGGAAATGATATGTTATCATTGGGTATATAACAATTTTGTAATATAAATATCGATAATTAGTAATTATAGTTAAATTACAATATATCAGTAGTCACTTTAATATGTATATTAGGGGAGTATGTAGTGTTACATAAGAAATAAATGTATTGCTTGGAAATTATTGATTATCAGTCATAGTATTACAATTTTCTATATTTTTCTATATTTAACTTATTAAGCTATTGTTACAAAAGTTAGTGTTTGTCCCTGCGGAACCATTTACCAAATTTCATTGCTGAATTATCTGCTTCTGAATTATTTGATGAACTGCCTAAGAATATTCTTGAAAATCTAGAAGCTCTTGTCCTTGGGCTTGAATTTGGTGTTGTGTTGATATTTCTGATATTATTCTTAGATTTTAATGGGATACTTTTGATTTCAAATGGTTGTAATTTGAAGTAATTTTTAGAAGAAATATGTTTACCAGGATTTGTTTCGATGAATATACAATCTTCATTATTAATATAAGTCGAGTTCATAACATTAATGAAATAAGGGTCTAATCTTGACATAGATTCTGTTGGGTATTCGATTTGGAAATTCATCTTCAGTAGAGAGTAAATTTTTTCATTAATCGCAACTGCACTGTTAATTAGATTGTCGACTGTTTTAATTTCATCTTCATTAGTTGTGTAGTCATCTAAAATGCTTGCCAACTCTTCTGCTACAGAACTAATATCTGATTCGAGAGATTTGTTTAATGATACCATTGATACCAATTTATCCTCAGGTTGAATTCCTTGGAGTTTCTTTTTGTTAGATTCGAATGAAACATCGTTCATGACAGTTTCCATACTTATATTGGATAATGGTATATGCTTCTCAAATCCTTTATCTTTATTTAATTTCATTGCCATCAATAAATTAATAAACTCTGTGTATGTATTGTATCTTTCCATTAAATAATAATTTGGTATTGATAACTTATTAAAATCTTCCTTTGAGATTTCAGAATTATTCGAGTCATTATTATTATTCATTAAAATTTCAGGATAGTTACCAATATTATCATTATTATTTTTTTCCAATGGATTATTTATTAATTGGGTAATAAAGTTATTGTAATCTTTAAAATTATCAACAACAAATTCATTCATACACATCATCCATGGTTCTTTTTTACCAAACTCTGTATTAGTTGAAAAATTTAGTAAAACTTTAGTTATTAATGTTAATGTTCTTCTAGTGTTTTCATCGGGGATATCGTTACAAAATGCAAATAGATTTGGGTTTAAAAGGATTGGGCAAAAAAATCTTAAAAATAAGAAACTTGAAATAGAATTTAATAAAATTTTTGTTTTAGTTTCTTCATCAACTTCAATTTTTGATATCATTTCATCTTTTAATATTTTATCTAAAGAACGAATTGATGATTTAATACCAACTGGTAGATCTGAAACTGAAGATTTAATATTATTCCAAATTTTTTCTACCCAGTATGTAAGTTTCAGTTTATTATCTGAAATAATCTCTTCCATCGAGTTATCATTTGTTTCATCAATATATTTTTTCAATCTATTTTCGTCTAATTCTATTCTTTCTGTTGTATCTAAAATATCTTGAATAATCGAACCAATTTTATTTTCTAAGAATGAATTTCCTATTTTATTGAAATAATATTCCATTGATTTAGTTAATAATGTATTACCTCTAAATAATGTATTAAGGATGACAGTTTGATTATTACCTGATTTTAATTGTTCTGTTAAATTGCTAATTTCATATTTCATTAAAGTTTCTAACCATAATTGCTCTTTCCCTAAAATAATAAATGATTCTAAAATTGGTATAGCGATTTCATCTAAATTTATATTTGTGAAACCAGTAGTATTATCAATAATGAATGATAATATATCGGACATTGTTGTATTAGATAAAGTTCTTTCGAATTTTTTATATAATTCTGTTGAGTTTATTATAAAATTTTTTTTAAAACTTTCAATTTGGAAACAAATATTTCCTAATTCAATCTTTGTTGAATCATTTTTAATAATTGGGAAACGTTGAATAGAAGTAATATCATCAATTAATGTTAAATCAATTTCTGTTGTACCTATTATAATATCATTGTCATCATTGTCATTGTCATTGTCATTGTCATTGTCATTGTCATTGTCATTATCATTATCATTACTTTCTGATTTTATTAAATTTAATTTAAATTTATTTATATTTATTGATTCATTACAATTAAAAGTTTTCCTCCAAAATAATGTTAAATTATCAATTAAATCAACTTTTGATAATGAATTTGTTTTAAATTTTTTAATTAAATCATTTGAAAATTGAATTGAGTAATAATAATTAAAATTTTCATTTATAATTGAATCATCATTAAATTTTGCTTCAATAATACAAATTTTAATTGAATTTTTTAATTTAAGATAATTTTCAATTTTATTATTAATATTTGAATAAAAAATTTTAATTGTCATTGAATTAAATAAATCCCAAATTTTTTCAAATTCAATTTTATCTTCAAATTTTAATGAAATTTTTTTGTTATCATTATTATTAATTATTGTTATAACGTTTGAATTTAATTTAAAAATTTGTGACTCTAATAAATTATTAATTTTAATTGAATTTAATAATTCATTATCACTATCATCTACATTTGTATTGTTTTCATTTTCAATTTTATTGTTAATTGTATAAATTTTTAATAAACCATTATTTAATAAATTTAAATTAACAATTAAATTTAAATTATTTTCAATATAATTAATTTTAAAATTATTTTTAAATAAAATTGTATCATTAATTGGTAAAATTTCTTGATAATAAATTAATTTATTAAAAATACCGACATTTTTAAATGATGACCAAAGTAAAAGGCAATCAACAAGTTTATTTAATATAATTGAATTTGTACCTTTTAAAAATGAAATTTTATCATTAAAACTTATAATTTCAATAATTAAACAATCAATTGAAATTTTAGAAAATTTAATCTTACAATCCTGTAAATGATTAATTAAAATCTTATTTATTGAATTATTATTGATAATTAATTGACCTTCATTTGTAATTTGAATTATATCATTATGAAACCAATTAGTACCATCTTCTGACCAAGAAATATCATTTTTTTCAATAAATTCTGTAATAACTTGATGATGTTCAGAACTATTCGGGAGTTTAATTTCTTGCATAATTTAATAATTTATAATTTATAATTAAAATAAGAACCCATATATGATTCAAACTAAAATGAATTAAGATCTTACCCAATTGATATAAATAAATCTAATTGGCAAACAGCATACATATACACCTATACATATCAAAATTACTAAAAACAAACAAACAAACAAATAAAAAAAGTTAGATCTTGATCTTGATCTTAAATATCAATTCAAACTTTATTGAAAAGTATACTATAAACAGTAATATTAGAGATTTTGTTTCAATTCAATTTTACAATAGTTTTACAATAAAAAATATTTTAAGTATGCGTGGTCATTACAGTAACGAAAATTTTTTGAAAAAAAAAATTGTTGATGTAATTGAATACATAGATGTATATTTAGATAAAATTATAACATATATATAGCATGTATAAAAGAATTGAATATATATGTACATATAAGTCTAATTATACTAGCACTGTAGTATTACTATATGACAATAGTGGTTATCACAAGTTAAATCAATCAACGATTATTCTTATAAATTATTTATTAAATTTATTTATTATTAATTTTATATTTTCCATATTTAATTTCAATTATTTATATCTTTATATCTTTATATCTTGTATTTCTTGTACTTTCTTAGTTAACTGAAAATGCATGTGGAGCTTCACCTTCTGGACCAATAAATTCAGAATTTCTCCATGGACCAACATCAGATAAGTATAAACCACCTTCAGCTTCATCAACTTCAGATTTACCACCAAATTTAACTGGTAAGTTTTCTTCTGGAATTTGTTTTAATAATTCTTTCTTATATGAGGAACCTAAAATGAAAATCTTAGAAACAGTGACAGGGTCTAAGAATGGTTTAAATAATTTGAATGCTGCAGAGAAACCAAATGGTGCATTGATAATGTAAAATTTACCCATTCTTTCTGGATAGTAATTTTGACCAATAACTGAAGCTTCTTTGACATAACCAATAACGTTATAAGCAGAAGAGATTGAAATACCTTTCAAATCTAAAACAGTACAAGATGTTTCGACTAATGCGTTAGTGGCTCTTGATGAAGCTGGTAATCTATATTTAACAAAAGATTCGTATTCCCAAACTAAATTTTTTAACATTCTTTCTTGTGTAGTAATCTTTAGCATTTCTGGTAAATTAACAGCACCTAATTCTTCAAAATAAACCGGTCTACCATCTTTATCAGTCTTGTGGTAGTATTGTGGGTAATACTTAGCAACGATTGGCTTTTCATCATAATGGAAATCAGCTAAAATTGTATCAGTACCAAATTCTTTTCTCCAATTTTCACAACTTTCAAACATTTCTAAAGCTAAATTGACATCAAACTTTCTAGCTCTTAAAAATCTTAATAAAGTAGAATCATCTAATCTTAATTTATATTCTTTAGCAATTAAAATTTCTCTTAATTGATCTAACGCATCTTGTTGTTCTTGAGACAAATTACCTGGAGTACCTGGTAAAGAATCTGAAGCACAAGTTTGTGGATATGAATCTAATAATTCCTTTTCTTGAGCAATAGCAGCATCCATCTTTATGTATATATTATGGTGGTATTCTTGTGTTTATTTGTTCGTATTTATAAATAAATTATAACCTTCCTTTTTTTTATTTTAAATGAAGGAGAGAATGAAATAAATATGATTAGAATATAATTAATGTTAGGAAAAAGTTGAGGGTATCACAATAAATTATGAAAAAAAACAACAGAAACACAATGAAAAGGAATTTAGTGTTAATGAAATCAATGTTAAAAAATTCCCTATTAAAAATGAATTAATAACAAACAAATAAATAATTTTATTATAATTAAAGTGAAAAATTTCATTAAACTGAAAAAAAAAATAATCAGAAAGAAATTAAAAATTTCATTAATTTGAAAAAAAAAATTATTTGAAAAAAAAAAAATGTTTACGTTACAGTAAGAAGTGAAAACAGACAAATTTAATACATGGACATTTAATAATTTAATAATTTAATAACAAGTATACTTTAACTTAATGAACTATTGAACTATTGATCTATTCATTTATTTAATTTGTACAAATTTTAATGCCTTTTCTCTATATTATATTTTATAAGTAATATTGGAATTCATACATATTAATGAAGATGTAATTATATAAAAATATGTAAAATATGTAAATTTATTGAATAAATATTATCAACTGTTACAGTTTATTCATTATAGTTTGTATACGAAAATTCGGTCTTTTGTTATACTATAATATCTTTAGTATTTCTTCTTTTCATTATAGGTTGCATAGCAGGGCTCTAATAATATCTTTAAAATTTTGAGTGGTTTTTTATATTGAAATCATTAGAGAATATTCTATGAAGAATATTTACCTCATTAATAAATTGTTGTAATTTATATAATGGTAATTATTGAATTCACCTTAATTAAAAGTGATTAATAAATAAAGGTTTATGGTATTAAAAATATTTTGTTATATATTATTCATTAATATCATATAATAAATAAATTCATATATATATATATATATATATGAAAAATTGGGTTTGTTCATGCATTTGTTGTTGTTTTATTTTCATTAAAATTTATTTCTTGGATTCTAATTATGTAACTCTTTGATCCAATCTAATAATTCTGGTGCAAAATATGTGATGATTAATCTAGCACCTGCTCTTAAGAAACCTTGGTGAGATTCTAAAACAATTGATTTTAAATCAACAACATTTTTTTCTGCTGCAGCATGTAACATTGCAAATTCACCACTGACATGATAAGCACAGATTGGTAAATCTTCACAAATTTCGGATGCGTCTCTCATAATATCTAAGTAAAATGTTGAAGGCTTAACAATAATACCATCAGCACCTTCATTTAAATCTCTTTTCAAAGCTCTTCTTGCTAATCCTCTACCACCAGATGGTAGTTGGTAACATTTACGGTCACCAGTTGATGGGGCTGAACAAGCTGCATCTCTGAATGGACCATATAAATTACCACTGAATTTAGCAGAATATGATAAAACAAATGTCTTATTAGCTAAACCATTAGTTAATAAACCTTTTTTAATCATTTGAATTCTACCATCGATCATATCTGATGGTGCAACACAATTAGCACCAGCTTTAGCATAATTAACGGCAACAGCAGCTAATCTTGAAACACTAGCATTAATATCAATTGAACCAGTATCATCCAATATACCACAATGACCATGAGATGTATATTCACATAAACAAACATCACAAATAATATATAAATCTGGAAAATTTTCTTTTAAAAGTTTAATACCTTTAATAACTGGACCATTTGGATCATCAGCAGCAGTACCATATTGATCTTTTGCGCCTTCTTTTAATGGTACACCAAATAATATAACACTTTTCAAACCTTTTTCAATTAATGGTTTTAAATAACCAACAATTTTATTAATACCGAATCTTTTAATATTTGGTAATGAATCAATAGCGGTTTCATCTTCTTCATTATCAGATAAAAAAATTGGGAAAATTAACATATTAGTTGTTAATTGTCTTTCATTTTGCCATTGTCTTAATAATGGATGATTATAACCACCAGATAAAATTGAAGTAATATCAACGTTATCAGTAGAACCATCGAAATTAGCAAATTCAGCTGTATGTAACATATTTTCTTGTTTTAAAAAATTTTGAATTGGTTTTGTATGTGTTTGAATTTAATTAGTTATTAAGTATTGAATATATATTAAGTCGAAAAAACTTCGATATGAATTTATATATTTTATTTTATTTTCAATTCTTGCGATGAGTGAAAATTGAATGGTTTTTTTTTTTCAAAAGTCGTTTAAAATAAAATGATAATCAAGGAATGAACGTAAGAAAGAATATAACAAAGAATAAAACTAAAGTATATAATATTTTCAGAACCCTTATATATATATATATATTGAATTTGTTCCTTAAACTAGAAAAGAAATATAAATATTCAGAAACATATAAAAAGAAATGAAAAATGCTCAGCAAAGGATTCTAATTGGCTATAAATACAGGCACAAGTAGAAATTACATTTAATTAACATTACTAATATACAGTTAAAACCAATGAGTTAATATATAAAATATAAACATAACAATCTAAAGGCAATAGTTAATAATCAAAATATCGTTTATACATTATAATTACATTGAATTATATTCTTAATTGTTAATGAAAAGTTAATTAGAAATAAGAAATGTTACGAAATTATAATTAATTATTGAAATTTTTCACTATACTGAAAAAAATTGAAATTCGATAAATTTCAAAATAATGTTAAATTGTATCTAATAAGGTAATATCAACTGAATAAAGTAAATACTATTTTTAAAAGAAATGGGTTCAAATACGATATAAATTATAATTATTCTTTGTTATATTTGATATCTTTATTTTGAGTAAATTATATCTAGTAATTTGTAAAAAGAGTATTAATTTAAATATTTATATTCTTAATATTATAATTTACTCTATGGAAATATGATGGTTCATTTAAATGTAAATTTTAGTAATTAAATAATCTTGCCTAATAAAAATTAATGATTTTATATTTATTATATGAAAGATTTATGTGTTTTATAAAGAAATATTATTAACTATATATTTTTATTTAAGTAATATTCTTAGATTTAAGCCTTAGCTAAAGCCTTCTTAACAGCAAATCTTTTTTGCTTTCTTAAAACCATAACTTGGAATCTTTCAAAGTCAGATAAAGCAGATCTTCTTTCACGTTGAGCAATCTTCTTAGCCCAGGTGGAGGAAGCCCATTTTTCAGTGACACCAGCAGCAGTCCATTTCTTAGAAACAGTGGCGGTTCTAGCACCTCTGGTTAAAGCAAAGGTTAATGGAGTTAAAACAACATGACCTAAGTTGATGGCTTGTCTTGGGACACCAGTTTCTGGACCGTCAATTAAAACCTGTAATTAAAATATGTATTCTTTTTATGTGTTTTTTTTTCATGGGGGGATCTCATAATAATGAAATAAAAAAAAAAAAAATTTAAAAAGAATTTAATAATATGTTAGTAAAAATATGTTTTTTGAAATTTGGTATTATAAGATGATTATAAAGATTCAAACAAACAAACAAACAAAAAAAAAAACTCTTAGTGATAAAAATCAATATTATAATTTCATTCTATCATTGTCTTGAAATTAAATTCATAATCAATCTATTAAAATATTAACAGTTTTAAGAAGAAGAAAAATAATGCTTATACTATCAATCATTAATATTTTCTTTATAAAAACTCATGATTTAATAAATTCAATAGTTTCTAAACGTATGATTGTATAATATTTTTTTCATTACAAAAAAATATTATGTTTAATGTTTAGATCATTTAATTTGTATACATTCATAATCTTATTTCATTTATCTATAATGTCAAGATATATATCATTATCTCATTTGAATATCAATTCGATAAATAACAATAGATCTTGATTATAATTGTATTAAGTATCACATTTATTTATTTTTTTCCATGTTCATTTAATTGGTTTTTGACAACAAGTTAGTTTCTTACTTCCTATCTCAATATACTTTTTATTTTGTATTCTGATTATAATTCTGTGTATTTGTTTTTCTCAAAAAGAATCATCTTATAGTAATATAACTTAATGAATAAAATAATAAACATACCCTCTTTTGGTTAATGATTTCAACGATGGCAGCTAATTTACCAGCAGAAGCACCGGTCTTAACTAAAACGACACGGCCAACTTCGACTAATCTCCAGTTTGAAGCTTTAACAATAGAATCGGTGGACATTTTTATGATTGTTTTATTTGCACGGTTCTATTAAAACTGTAAATTAAAAAATGTAAGATAAATATCAAACAGTAATTATAATATAACCTTTTTATATATAATATAGATAATATTTATTATATGATTTTATTTTTTAAAATATAATTAATTGAATAAAATTATGAATGAAAAAAAAAATAAAACCTAAATGCTGAGTATAATAATAATGAAAAATTTCGTTGTTAAAAGAAAGTTTTTCGATTATAATTAAATTAAAATCTAGTAAAATACTGAAGTATACAATAATAATATGCATTGTATAATTGTATAATATTATATTTAAATTAGTTGAACGTTTAATAGTGTAAAATATTAATTAATTAAAGCAATAATTAATTGTTAGGTTAGTTAACTATAAATCATTCTCTTTGTAAAAAAGAGAAAAATAGACCGATTAGAATGAAATAAAGAATACTTCTGTCTAATGAAAATGAAGGTTTAGAAAGGAAGACAAAATAGATCTCTTTCTAGCTTTCAATAATCGTTAGAAAGATAGAAGGAGATTGTTAGAGAGAGACAGAAGGCATGCAACATTAAAAAATTGAAAAAATGAAACTTTTTCAATTTTTTAACAAACAATTAACTATTTCAAAAAAAGAAGTGTTTTGCGTTTAATTGGTACTACAAATATCAAAAAATATATATGTCGAACTCCAATCAAAAATAAAACAAAAATATATACAATTTCGCGATGTCTCAAATAATTAAATAAAACAAAACAAAACAAAACTTGGTGTTGTATAGTGTGATGCATGGGTGTTGTGTCGGATAGTGCACCGTAACACTGCATTGACATGTGATGTATGGATGTTTTCGCCATTGCAGTCACACAACCAATCAATTTCTTAATAGTTTTTTAATTTGGAAGTGGTGGAAAATAACTCTCTCTCACAAGAAAAAATTTATTTTAACACTGATGAGAATATAAATGTATATATATAAGTTAATATATATAAGTTAATATATTTGTTTACAAGTTAGTATGTTTATTTATAACTTGTATTTATAAGTTTTGTTAGTTCTAACATATTTATGAAAAGTATATAAAACATGGATATGATAACAATGGTACCATTGTTATCATATCTGTTAGAATCAATGTTATCAACTTTATTTAAATGACAGATGTCGTTTTATATTGACTATATTTTATTTTCTATTATTTTATTGTATGATGAGATAATTTGCGATCTAGGACTTTATCTTTCGAGCACCGCCATGCTCATTTATGGAAGGTTTAGTGGAATGCGAACAACTTTTTAGACTGAAACCTTTTTTTTTTCTATATCTCATATTATAATTAATTATAATATGAGATATAGAAAAAAAAAGAATTAATCATAAGTAATAGAATGAATTTTAGTCAGTATATAAGTTTTATACATTGTATTCTTTTTTAAAAAGAAAATAATAATAATAATTTATTATATTAATTATCGTGATGAAAAAATACGCCATATATTGATCTTTGTTTTACAAAGAATGAAAATTCAAACGTTATTATTACACCAAGATCTACTCTGACAATTAATATTATTATTTATTATTATTCTTATTCTTAATTGTTCTTAATTGTATTATATAATCTTTGGTTGATGTATTTCATGCTTTAATTCACTGGATTTTACCCTGTATTGTCTTGTAAAATGTCTTTAAAAACTGCTCGTCTATACATTTTGAAATTTTGATATTATATTTTTTTTTAGGAAATTTCTAAAATAAAAGAAATATCTTGAATTAACTATTGTTTACATATAAAAGAAATGATTTAAATGATTAATTAATTGTATTTATGTATTTATGTTGTCTTAAATGTAACTAGGTTAAACTGAAAATAAACTTAATTTAATATAAATGTCAGCTTCGAATTATTCACAATTAGAAGGAAGAGTATGTCAACAATGTTTTTGAAATTCAATTTTTTAAGAACCTTAATTTTTAGTTACAATTTATAATTATGGTTTTTATTGTTTTTTTTATATCTAAAACATCTTTTTTTTACTAACATTTTGTAATTTATATTCATTATGAATATTATTTATTAATTAGAATGATCAAAAATTAGAAAGTTTAGCTAATAAATTAGCTACTTTTAGAAATATTAACCAAGAAATCGGTGATCAAGCTGTAAATGATAATAATTTAATAAATCGTTTATCAAATTCATTCGATTCAATGTTAAATAATTTAAAACATACATCTGGAAGATTGACAAGATCTATGCAATCAGGTAATAATATTTGGAGAATGGTTGGTTTGGCTTTACTGACATTTTTCATTTTATACAATCTTTATAAATTTTTTTAAAATGATTTTAAAAAAAACAAATCACTTAGATTTAAATAGCATACAAAATTACAAGCATATAATTATAATAAAGAAAATATATATTATTAATTATTTATATGAGACAAGTTCTTGACACTCTTTTTTTTATTCATTCATTTATTTATTAATTATTTTATGTTAGTATATATACATATATAAATTTCAATTAGAGACACCTTGTGCTGCATCTCTACCTAATCTATAATTACCAATAGCTTTACCCCAATTAACTTTAGATCTTGTAATTGGTAATTTTCTTCTTAATGATTTGAATTGTTTTTCATTTAAATCAGAGAATGAAGAATCTAAGTCCTTTTGGAATTTATTTTCTTCTTCTTTTATTGATAAAATTACATCTTCAATATTACTTAAATTTATTTTATTATTAGATTTAAAACTAACATTACCTTCTTCATAATAATGAACATCAATATCAATTTCACCTTCTAAACTTTTTGTTGAATTATCGTATATATATTTAGATTTCCATTCACCATTCCAAAAATTTGATGGATTATATTTTGTACTACTAATAATTATAGCAGTTTTATCTTCATTATCATTAACTGGATAAACGTTAAATGAGACTTCACCAGAAAAGTTGTTTAATGTATATTCTTTTAAATTATTTAAAATTTCTTCTTGAATTGAATTTAATTTAATATCGGTAGTACCAATATCAAAACCAGTACGGTTTAAATGATCAACAGAAAAAGAAATTGAATTACTTGGATTAATAAATTTTACACCATCTTTATTATATTCTGAAATAATAATTTGTTTACCATCAACTTCAATTGGAATACAATGTTTAATATTGTATTGTTCAATTGCTTCTAATAATGATTCCTTGGCATTTTCACCAGCAATCTTGATTAAATCATCATAAATTTCTCTGATTTCACCACTTGGAGCATCTGAAATAATATCAGCAATAACTGAATCAAATTTACTAGCCATTTTTATTCAATTTTCAATATTCTATAATTCTATGATATATCTATGTTGCAATAACTCAAAAAAAAAAAAAAAGATTTTATATAACTAAATATAACTTAATTTATTTCTAAATATATTCTTATCAACCTTTGACTTGTGAATATAACTTAAATATATTATATCTTTAATAATTATACCATATTCGATTAATAGGGATAAATTCTTAATACCATTTATTTTAATTTTTAGAAATTTCAAAATGTTGTAGTTCTGTTACCAAAAAAAAATTAAAAGCTGAAAAACTTTAAAGCTGTAAATAAAAAATGCACCCGCATAATAAATTAATATGTTGTTAAGAGATGTGTATGTTTATCCTAAGGATATTAACTAACATCAGTAAAATTAATATATATAATATTTCATTCTATGCATAAAGTAATTATGAATTGCATATATACACCTATATATCTATATTATCATGTTCATAAACCAGTAGGTTGATTACTGATTGGGTATGGTGGTTGGTTATTTAAATTACCATTCATATTTTGTTGTGTTTGATATTGATTTTGATAATCTTGGTATGATGAAAGATTTGGTTGTTGAACTTGAGGTTGCCCTTGTCGTTGCCCTTGTGGTTGTCCTTGTGGTTGCATCTGTTGACGCATTTGCTGATGCATTTGTTGATGCATTTGTTGTTGTGGATCTGGATAATTATTATAAGGTTGTTGGATAGAATTAGTTTGAATGTGTGTATTCATTTGTGCCATTTGTTGGTGCTGGCCATTCATATTATTATAATTATTTGTTGAATATGTAGGTACTTGTGGTGGTTGGTGTGGAATATATGCGTTTGCTGCTCTATCTAATAATTGATTATATTCAGCTTCTGCAGTAGCTAATACTTGACGTAGTGATGTCAAATCATCTTTCTTTTGAGAATATTTACCAATCATTTTGGCAATTTGTGGTCTTAATGGAGTCACTGAACCATATAGATCGTTAATTTGTTGATCTTGTAAATTAGTATCTCCTGAATCTTTCTTATTTTGTAATTCTTTTTGTAATTGATCAATATTAACTTTTTGAGATAAAAGATTATTTTCTGCTTCTGTTTCTTTCATTAAATCTTCATTTGATAATTCAGTTATTGGTGTTACATAATTTAAAGGAAATATACCAATGTTACCATGCAAAGTACCTTTCCACCAATCTCTATAAACTTGATCTAAAACTGTAATAACATCCCCTTTTTTGAAAGATAATTCACCTCGTTCTTGTGATGTTAAATCATACATAGCTCTTACCCTTCTAATAATAGTAGGTGTTTGCTGTGGTTGTGTTTGTGTTTGTACTGGAGCTTGTGTTTGTGTTTGTGTTTGTGTTTGCGTTGAGTTGATTTGATTTCTTTCCTTTTCAACTTCAAATTGTTGTAAAGATAATTGTAAAGCTTTTTCAAATTCTTCATCTTCTTTACTTAGTTTAGATGTATTATTATTTGTATAAGAAGTAATTTTATTACCTTTTGATGATTTTAAATTATCTTTAACATTATTGATTAAATGACTATAACGTTTATCATTTTTAATTTCTTTATAAAAATCATTAATATAACGTAAAGAGGGATCAGATTTAAAACTTTTTGATAATTGTTTTAAAATTTCAATAATTTTAATTTTAACAGTATTATGTACATTTAAATTTTCCATTAAATCTTTTAAAACATTAATAATTTTTTTATTATCAATTTTTTGTTTTAATCTTGAACCACAATTTTCAGCTAATGACAATATTAATGATAAAGTTCTAATAATAATATTAGCATCGTTTTGTTTTAAATTATTAATAATAACTTCAATTGCTTGATTTCCATAATCTTCAGGATCTTTTCTGATCAAATCACAGACATCAAGAATATATTCCCAATTATCATCTCTTAAAGAAGAAGAAGTTGCTTTATTAATTTTTTCTCTTAATTTACTACTCATAACAAATGTGTTTTTTTTATTAGGTCTCTCCTTAATTATAATCCCCTTTTCCCAAAATAAGAAACCAATAAAAGAAGGCAAAAGTAGTTTATTAGTATTGAAAATAATAGAAATATCTTTTAAAATCTTTTTATATTGGAACAAATATAGAATAAAATAAACTATTCTTAATATCTTAATGTTAATTATAATTACAAATTATTAAATGATATATTGATTCTGGTTTTCTTTTAATTAGAAATGATTAAATTTTCAATTAAAAAAAAAAAAAATTGAGGCGATGCGATGCGATGCTTTAATCTCTACTAAAACTAAAGGACATATGTGGAAATATATAAAAGAGATTAAGATATTACAATTATATATGATAACTCTTATGTTATTTTTAAAATATATATATCATATTATATATATTCGAAATTGATTGATTTAATCATACAATCAAATTGTGTAACTCTTGATAAATCATCATGGAATATATATAATTTAACTATTCATTACTTTTATTATTACAATCTGAAATTGTTCTTTTCTTGGTTCTCAAAAATTATTTTTTTTTTTAATTTTTTTTTTGGTATTTTTACGATGCATTTCCAACTGATAAATGCAGGTAGAATGTAAAGAATATAACTGTTTGAAATCTTAAAAAAAAAAAATAAGAAACCAGATTAAACAAGAATGTCATGATTAAGATTATAAGAATGTATGGTTTATATGGTTTATATGGTTTATATGGTTTAGATAATAACAAAGATACGATTGAAAGTAGTATTTGATAATTATATATTAAAAATACAACGATAAAGAAGTTGATTGAAATATAGGGAAAGATTATTTGATTCTAGTGAAGTCACATAATTCACAAGTTAATATTTGTATTGTTTTTTTTTTTGAATTATCTTTTTTTTTTATGGTAATCAATTATGACAGGTGATTTAATTGCTAATGGTGGTTCAAATAACGAATCTAATCATTTGAAACCTAATGTTAAAACTAGAAGCAGAAGAACTTCTTCTGTTGGTAATATTAATTTAGGTGATACAATTTCAAGTTTATCCACTATGAAATTGACAAAAGAACAAAAAATTGCATCAAAGGAAAGATTAAAAGAATTAAATGAAAGTTTAATTAATAATGATAAAGATTTAATGAAAAAAATTTGGTTATCTTATGTGGAAATTAATTACAGACGTGCTTGGCTAACTCCATTGATTATTTTAACAATCATTTATTTTGCTTATTATACTTCAGGTAATAAAACTGAATCAAATCCATTATATCAATTTATAAATATTTCTTATCAAATTGGTGATTCGGATCAATATGGTAAAGGTATTAAAGATTTATCCTTTGTATTTTATCATATGATTTTTTTCACATTCTTAAGAGAATTTTTAATGGATGTAATTATTAAACCAATTACAATTAATAAATTAAAAATTACAAAAAATCATAAAATTAAAAGAATTATGGAACAAGTTTATTCAATCATCTATTATGGTTCGTCAGGTCCTTTAGGTATTTATATCATGTACCATTCTGATTTATGGTTATTTAAAACTAAAACAATGTATGCAACTTATCCAGATTTTTATAATACTTATTTATACAAATATTTTTATTTGGGTCAAGCATCTTTTTGGGCTCAACAAGCTTGTGTTTTAGTTTTACAATTAGAGAAGCCAAGGAAGGATTATAATGAATTAATTTTCCATCATATAGTCACTTTATTATTAATTTGGTCATCTTATGTTTTCCATTTCACAAAAATGGGTTTGGCCATTTATATTACAATGGATGTATCTGATTTCTTTTTATCTTTATCAAAAATGGCTAATTATTTAGAATTAGAATCCACACCAGTTATTTTCTGTATTTTCATTGCAGTCTGGGTCTATTTACGTCATTTTATTAATATTAAGATTCTTTGGTCAGTATTAACTGAATTCCGTACAGTTGGATCATATACTTTAAATTTCGCAACTTCACAATACAAATGTTGGATTTCATTGCCAATTGTATTTACTCTAATTGCTGCATTGCAACTAGTTAATTTATACTGGTTATTCTTAATATTCAGAATTTTATATAGATTAATTTGGTTAGATATTCAAAAGGATGAAAGAAGTGAATCATCCTCTGAAGATGACGAAGATATCGTCAATGATGAATTAGATGAAGAGTCCAAAAAGGACAAATAAATGTGAGAAAAATATAGTATAATCGACTATATTATCACTCTATATATATAATATAATATAAAAGTAATTATCTATATATATATATTAATATATAGGTAAAATGAAATATATATCCATTTGAATAAATTTAAAATTATGTAACTTGATCTATTCATAAAAAAATAATTAGTTAAATTAAAATGTAATATTATGATTGATGTTAATTTTTATATAGTTATATAATCACAGTTGTACTTATATTTATATTTATTTTGTATGTTAATTTTGATATTAATTATCTTCTATTTTTTAAGTTTATTTCTTTTATTTAATCCTCTTCCATGTTAATATTAACAACTTCGACGTTAGAAGATTCATTGTCATAATAAGCGGCAACTTTAACTTTAAATTCAGCAGCAGCTACACCAAATTGTTTTAATATCAATGCTTGTCTGACGTCTAATTTTTGACCCTTTTCACAAACTAAATATGGAGTTTCTAAAGTAATTTTACCAGCCTTAATTTTAGTTGGGATTTCAAATTTATTTCTTAAAGTTGGTTCTAAGGAGTGAACCATTGGAACATCATCTTCAATAGAGACTTGACCACCACGAGAGTAAACAATACCTTCTGGGATAGTGAAATCTAATGGAGCTCTTGAATTTGGTCTTGAATAATCTAATCTTGTGTATGATTCAAAATATGCTCTAGTAGTTTCGACATCTTCATTTGTGAATAATAAACCAGTGACACCTTTACAAAGTTTACTTAATTTAAAAATGTTTTCTTTATATTCATTTTCTCTATTTTCACCTAAAGCTTTTTCTAAAACTTTTCTTTTACCTAATATTAGTTTTGAACCAGTCCAAGCAGTTCTAATTTCTTGTAAAACTGGAGTTCTGACATCATCTAAATACAAAACCCAACAAAATCTGAAAGTATCCAAAGATTCTCTAATCTCATCGAATATTCTCTCTTTGTTTTCTCTACCTTTCTTATCGGTTTGAGCTAATGTAACTAACTTTGAACGTTTGGATCTTGGCATTATAACTATTTCAATTTATTTTAGATGAATGATTTTATTTCTTTATTCAGAAAGAAAGAAATAATAATTTATGAAGAGGATATAAAGTATATATTTATAATTAAAAAAAAAACGATCGTTAAAACTGATTCAATTATTAAATATAAGTAGATAGATTAGTTATTTACTATAATTACTATGATTTTGAGATGAGATGAGATGAGATGGTCTGAAAAATTTTCTTTTTTTTTTTTTTTTCAACAAAGAAAATTTTTTTTCTTTTTTTCAAATAACTATTTTTTTTCTCCGAACTATTCCCGTCGGTGTTTTTTTTTGGCCTCGTTGATTTAATTTTTATTTTTAGAATTTTGTAGTTTTTCAATGGGTTTCCATCATTGATTCAATAATTATTAATAACTTCCATTGATAAAATAAATTAAAATAGATGATTATTATAAATTATTATTAAATTATTAATAAATTTGCTAATAAGAGAAGTTGCTTAAATTCTAAATAAAACAATCATTAAAATTAATATTTTATTTAATATTGTTTTATAAAATATATTGAGACTCAAAAATTAATACCCTGGAAAAAATAAAATATAAAAAAAAATTATTACTATTATTTTGTATTTAGTTGTTTGAATATATCAAACTTTTATATACTAATAAGCTCTAAAAAAATTATTTATATTAATTAAGAAAACATGAGAGATAACGATTATAATGATAATGAGTATGGGGATGAAAATAGTAATGTTCAAGTTTGGGATTATAGTGAAAATGATAATTCAGATTCAATGGAATATAATGATAATCATGATATTCATGAAATTGAAGAATTTGATGACGATGAATTAAATGAAGATGATATTGATTATAATGATGCCAGTGATTTTGGTAGTGATGATGAAGGAATACAAGATTTTAGAAATGATAATGTTGCTTTGGAAGAACTTTTAGATCATTTAAATAGTTCTAGGAATAATTTAAGAATGCATTTAAATAGAAATTCAACAGATGATAATAATGATAATCATGATGATAATGTTGATAATAATCATACTAATAATAATCAAAGACAAGTACCTGGTAATATACAAGAATTATTTTCAATGTTTCAAAATAATATGTTCCCAACAGGTGTCCCTGGAGCAAGTAGTTCAGGTAGAGTTAATAGATTGAAAAGTTTAGTTGATAATGTAATTAACGCTGAAGAAGATCCTTACATTGCAATGGAAAGTCTGAGAGAATTATCAGAACAACTATTGATGATGAATCAAGTTGTTATTGATAGAATTTTACCAATAGAAAAATTAATAGAAGCATTAAGCAATATTTTTAAAAATCCAATATTATTGGATCAGTTAGAATTACAATTAATGGCAGGACGTTGTTTACATAATTTATTTGAAGTTGATTCGGATAGTATATCCATTGCTATTCAAAATGATATCATTGTTACATTACAATCAAAATTACAAGAGATAAGTTACATTGATTTGGCTGAACAAGTTTTAGAGACTTTAGAATATATTTCAAGAATATACTGTAAAGATATTTTAGAAGTTGGTAATTTATCTATATATATACAATTTTTTGATTTTTTCACAATTCATGCTCAAAGAAAGGCAATTTCAATTATTGTTAATGCTAGTAGTAAAATTGAAATTAAACATTTTCCAATTATACAAGAAATCATGCCAATAATACAAAATATATTTACTCAAAATTCTGATGATATGATCTTAAGAAGATTAATAGATTTTTTCTCTAGTATTTGTGCTGGTTTAAACAAGCATTTAAACTTTGATGAGTTAGTTAATTCAGAAACTGCAAATAAAATTTCAAATATAATTTCTTCATGTGAATTGAACGTAGATCAAATCGTTAAATGTATTGATATTTTGTGTATTTTGGTAATTAATAATGGGAGCATATTATTAGAAATGTTAAACTCTGATAAATTCTCCTCTATAATTATTGATTGTGTTGAAAAATACAGAAAAATAAATAACAATAGTAACAGTACTAACAATGATACTAATAAAAACAATAAAGATCCTGTATCATCGTTATCAAATGAAATTAAAATTACAAGCGAATCTTTAATGTTTATCCCTGATGAAATATTGCTCTCTTTATCAAGATTTATATCAGTTTCACTACCTCCAGAACCGGATAATTCTTTGACTCATACTAAAAATAATATTGAAGAAACTCATATCAATATTGATAAATTACAAAAACATTTGCTTGATGTGATACCCATACTAATAGATATTTACATTAATACAATTGATTATCAAACAAAAGCATATGCGTCATTAGCTATTTTAAGGGCAATTTGCAAATTAGACGCTTCCTCAAGTAAAACTATAACAGAAAAAGTTTCTATATTATTTGAAAACTCATTCTTTAAAATGACAGAAAAAAATTTAGCAGTATCAACCAATAAGGAAGAAACGTTTATATGTTTAGAAGTTTTAACAATTTTAGTTGTTTTGTTTACTGAATTTGATAATTCATTTATTGATTCAATGAAAAATGAAGGGATATTTGATTATATCGAAACTTTAAATGCTAAACTTGAATCATTAAATTACAATGATTCAGCTAAGATGATTATTGACAACGAAGACGAACTTGATGTTAACCAAGGTAGTGTAGATGACAATGAAGGTGAATCTGATAAGGAACATGAGTATGATGACATTGACGTGCCAGATAAAGTTCAACCAAAATTGATTAAATTCGATATCTTTAGATATGAAACAACAGAACAGATGAGACTTAGAATGTTGAACATAACAAATATTTTGTTTCAAAAATCAAAATTATATAATAATGTGGTCAGTGATAAAATGGTAGGTATAAGAACTTTTTCAGAAAAATTGAAAAATGAAAATACCAAATGTTATGATGAAAAAAATTGGGTTGATTTATGGGATTCTTTAAGAGATGTTATGTTTAGTTCATCAAATAAAATATCTAGTTATGAATTAACAAGTTCTGGTTTGTTAAGACAAATTGTTCGAATTTTAACTCAAGAAAATACTCAAGTAAAACGCCTATTTTTTACTTCATTTAATTGTAAATTAGAAGACTTGGTCATAACTTTACAGTCAGCGTTATCAAAATCAGAAGATTTTACAATTTTGGAATGTGGGTTGAAAGGTGATGAAAGTGGCATAGCGTCACTAACAAAAGAAATAAAAATACAATTGGTTTATAAAAGTGATGGAAAAGATGATGGTATTCCGTTAAATATAAAATCATTAAAAGTATCTATACATTCCATAGCATCATTAAGAATGTTAAATGATTTCTTAAAGCATAGAGTGGCACAGTCCATGTTTTTATCATCGTTATTACCTGGCTTTGAACCAGCAGCGGATGGTTCAGAAAATCCAATACAGGATTTGAAGAATGTGAATTTTCAATTTTCAGTAGGTAAAAACAATTTCGATTTGAATGAAACTGTTTTTGGGGCAATTTACAAAACATGGACAGAATTTAACGACCCTATGGATTTGCATGAAATGTGGACCGAAGTTCCAACATTATATTATTCCAAGTCGGAATCAATTTCTGCAAATAATAGCGAACAACTTCCACTTCCTGTAGCAGATAGCTCTAATCTAGAATTTTGTGATAAATTTATTTTGGATATTCTAGACTTGCTACGAATTTTAAGAGAATCTAAAATAGCTGAAGAGTTATTTATTAATTCTAAATTAAGTTCAAAGTTATCTAGACAATTGGATGAACCACTAATCGTTGCTAGTAGTGTTTTGCCTAAATGGGTTATTGGATTATCTAGTCATTTTTCATTCTTATTTCCATTTGAGACGAGGATGTTTTATTTACAATGTTCTTCATTTGGCTATGGTAGATTGATAGAAAGGTGGTTGAATAGAAGTGGGAGGGAAAATAAGAAAAACAGCGATAATCCTTTACAACAACTAGGAACCCTCGCTAAAAATAAAGTTAAGGTTTCAAGAGATAATTTATTCTCATCTGGTATTTTAGCAATTGATAAATATGGATCCAAAACAAGCACTTTAGAAATTGAATACATAGATGAAGTGGGTACTGGGTTAGGACCGACTTTGGAATTCTATGCATCCATGTCTCAATGTTTTGCAAAATCTTCTCTTGATATTTGGAGAAACGATGATGATACTACAGAAGATGGCTATGTAAAGCAAGAATTATTTCCAAAACCGATTAGCACATGTGTAGACCAAAAAAGAACAATCGAGCTTTTTAGAGTATTAGGTAAGTTTATTTCAAAGTCTATGTTGGATGGAAGAATTGTTGACTTCAGATTTAATGAAATATTTTTTCAATTGCTACAAAATAAATTGATTAATTCACAAAACGAAAAATGTGTAAAGACAGATTTAATTGTTTGTTTTGAGCTGTTAGATTTGGTTGATCGTAATTTATCTCAATCTTTGAGATACATTTACAACAACAGATCAAATGCTTCAGAATTAGAAATTTTAGATATAAATTACGTTTTCCCTGGAAAAGAGTCAGTGGAATTGATAAATGACGGTTCTAATGTCTCAATAAATGTAAACAATGCTGAGGAATATGTACATAAGGTAATTGATAATATATTATTTGATGGTATTGAGCAGCAATTAGATGCCTTCATTGAAGGTTTTTCCGAATGCTTCCCTTTCCAAAATTTGTTAATTTTATCACCAAAAGAACAAGTTGATTTATTTGGTAAAGGTGATGAAGATTGGTCAGATAATGCTTTGTATTCTTCGATTAATGCGGAGCATGGTTATAATATGGATTCATCAATCATTCATGGTCTAATAGACATTATGAAAAATTTTGATTATGATGAGAGAAGATTATTTTTACAATTTTTGACTGGTTCTCCAAAATTACCAATCGGTGGTTTTAAAGCATTAAAACCAAAGTTAACAGTAGTTTTAAGGATCCCAGAGGATAATTTATCGCCTGATGAAGTCCTTCCAAGTGTTATGACTTGCGCAAATTATTTGAAGCTTCCAAAATATTCGAGCAAGGAAATCCTTAAGTCGAGGATTGATCAGGCAATGAGAGATGGTTCTAATGCTTTCTTATTATCATGAAAGAATTTATTTAACATAAGTATTTAGATTTATCATTTAATAACCTAAAAAACTACTATGCACATTTGTATTTATATTGATAATGCTATATAACTTATTTATAGATTAATTTTTTGACAGATTATAAAAATTTTATATAAAATGCTCCTTAATGACTATAGAATACATTTGAATTGGAAAATCATTTTAAATGTAATTAATGTTCTACCTTCCCTTCGACAACGAAATACGATCCTTCTTCTAAAAATACGTAACTATTCTCAGCTAGAAACTTCTTTACGGATAGACGTACTTTTGAAATGCCATTTGCACTATGTATACCTCTCCCAGTTACAACTGTTAAAAAGTTAACATTTTTTGCTTTAGCTATATTTAATTTTTGAACATTTCGTTCTCTCTCTTGAATTTCATTAGTCCACCAAAGGTCTAAACTGTACTTCAAAGTTAAAATAGCTTCATGAGGAAGGAATCCATGGAAATCCAATCTATAATTTTCAAATAACTTATGTACCATATCAATTGCTAGATTGTGTGTTGACTGGTTAGCAAAACCTTTTTTGGATAAGACACCTTGTTGAGATGAAGATGCAGTTTTAAATTTCCGATGCTTATTATATGCTACATTCTCTTTGTTGATATCTAGTTCTTTCAACTTTATATCATATTTTATGATATTTTCGATTATATCTGTATCATTTATTTTATTTTCGATTAATAGAAGAGCTAACTTTATTGCCTTTTCTATATCACCCTTATAAAAAATTAAAAATTCATAAATTAAAGTCCTATCAAAATTGCTTATTTTAGAGTTACTGTTTATTATATCAGTAATTAAGGCATCATCTATCAACGCATCTGGTTTTAATGTGAATATATCATCTGAATCTGCTGAGTCTTGACACTCAAACACTGAATAGATATTATGATTCTTCACTTTCTTCTCAGTGCCTTTTAAGTGTGCAAAAGAATTATTTGTTTGAACTTTCCCACCTTTAACTGTTTTATTTGATCGGAGTCTATTTATATCATCTGTTGATTTATTTAATGGACCTTTGTTCAACCTATTTGAATCTTGCTGGTTTTGTATGGAAGTTTTTATAATATCTAAAATCGCAGAAATTAAATTACAAGAATTTTTATAATAATAATGTGATGCATATTCCTTGGTAACCTGAGTATATGATACGATTTCATCAATTTGTTTTCCTTTGTCAGCCCATACACTATTTTTAAATGAATCTATATGTGGTTCATCCTGTATAGGGTTATGATCAATTGATTTTTCACTCAACATGTCTTGTGAATGGATATGTTCTAGATTTAATAATTCAGATATAACATCATAATGCTCAATATTATCTTCCATTAATTTTTCGATGATTTTTCTTTCAACATTGGGGAACATTCCACAGAGTTTGTCAATCTCAGTTTTATTCTCAAATTCTGATGTATTGTTTGATTCATCTATGTCGGCATTAATGCTTAAAATCATCGATGAGGCAAGTTCAATGTCATTATTGCATGATTTTAATGCATTTTCAATAGATTCAATATCGTTATCAGGAAAAATAGACCTCAACAATTCCACTGCCTGCATTCAATGAGTTAGTGTTTATCTCTATAATTTTTTAGGTTGCTCTAGGCTTATTCTTTTTTTTAAAAACTTAAATATATGAATCCGTCTTGCTGTCAAAATTTTAGTAATAATCTTCTTTAGACTAAAATCCTGAACAAGAAGGTAATAAACATTTAAATTTCAATAAGCTTTTGAGCAATCGTTATCCATTGAATAATTAAAGAAAATTGTTCATTGTAACTGATATTTTTATTCACCTACTACAATCAAGGCATCACATTTTGTAAAAATAAATTTCCAGGCAGAAAAATAAAAAAGTAAAACTAATGATTTCGCCCAGGATCGAACTGGGGACGTTCTGCGTGTTAAGCAGATGCCATAACCGACTAGACCACGAAACCAAATAATTTGTGAGTGTAATAGTTCGTACTACTTTAGTTCTTATTAATAGTTCTAGATTAACAGTTCTAAATTGATAGATAAAGACTTGATCTTTTTAAATTAAAAATCTTAAATCCTAAATAACTAATCGTAAAATACTAAATAAAACTATATACAATCAATTGTATTTCAAATCTTGAGTTTAAGAAATACAACCGCTATTTATACTTTTGGTTTTCGTAATTTTCTATATTTCTGGTTGTACGGGGTTTTCTATGTAACTGGCCTTAACTATGGTAAGTATTCACAATTCAAGTTTAAATCAATGTTTCAATCTAACTGACATGTGTCC